>PVJA010051517.1:0-12801 GCA_004027025.1 Myocastor coypus
TATCAGGTGAGTGTGGTAGTCCCTAAGAAATGGGAATCATTGCTGTACTAGAAGATTCTAGTTTAAAACTAAACACCAAAGTGAAGGATTGCTAATACTACTATCAGAATCTCTGTAGAAACAGTCTGCTAATTTCCTCAGAAGGCAGAAGTAGGATATAAATAGGTCTTACCAGATTTTCCACAGTTCCCTTCCTACATCGTCTTAGTTTGCATATATGTGAAAAATGTCTGTGTGCACACATATCAAAACACCACCACAGAGACACTTCTTACCTCACTTGCAGTCAAAACCCCCACTTCACAGCTGGCTGTCATAGCAGCAGGAAAATAGGTGCTTGAAGCTCATCTGACCTTTCCATCCAAAGGACCCTTGAAGAGGCCCCAGTGACCTACAGAGATCAGAGCATGTCTGAAATGCACCTGGGCTCTACTTCAGCAAAGGACATCATTCCACTGGGAGCAGTGCCAAGCGAGACTTACACCAGCTCTCCAGTCAGCCCAGCCCCAGATGGCCCCAGTGGCAAGAACCCCAACCCACAGTCCTGACCTGGTCACGTAGCTCCTCTGAAGAAAATTCCTTCTTCCTGCCCCCATTTCCATGAACATGGAAGCTCTGCATGCAATGTGGAGATTTAAGTGAGAGATTTACAGTGAAACAAGGGTGAACAGTAGAAGAAAAACCAACAGATCTGAGGAATCTGAAACAGACTCTGAAGACTCTCTGCAGAATACCAACAAGGGTCCCAAATAAGCTTGCATAAACTAAAGCCTAAAGAAACCCTGTTCACTCTACTCACTATTCTTCCTGAAGACTATTAAGGTTTATGTCTAAAATGCCACTCCACAGACTCATGATTTACGTGTTGGGCCTTCAGAAGGTGATGAGATCACGGGGCCACTAGCTTCATCACTGAGTTAGTGCCTTGATGCGCCTGTAGCCAAGCGAGCTGTTTAAAGATAGGGGCAGGTGGAAGGTTCCTAGAGGCATAAGCCAAAAGGGTATATTCCTGTCCCTGACCCTTTCCTCTCTCTCTAGTTCTTTTCTTCTCACTCTATTTCCTAGCTGCTTTAAGACCACTCTTTTAAGAACACTCCAACACCATGCCTTGGTTGCCATAATGTGATCAGCCAGCAATGATTTAAAACCTCTGCAACCTATGTCTTTTAAGTGGTTCCTGTCAAGTGCTGATGACAATGATGAAAAGCTGAACAATACAGTGACTCACAGAACATTCACCCAGTCCGAAGAGACTTATGGAAAGATTTGTTCCACTTTCTCTAATACAGGCAAAGCCAGCCTCATGAGCATTCAGCGGGAAGCTTGTTCAAGTCATTGCAGGCCCTTCAGCAGTCCTCTAGACAGGAACATAAAATGGGAGGGGCTCATGACTAGGGTCTGTGTTTGGATTAAGTTTTGCGGTCATGTCTTAGAATTCTTTACAACTGTATTTGCACAAAAAGCTATAGTCCTTCCTGACACAAAGGTAACTTTTCTACTGGTGGGTAACACCTCCAAAGAACCAGGGACACAGCTGGGCAAACGCTAACTCAGGACTGAAATCAAGAAAACTTCCAGAGGGGACCTATGACCTCTCGTGCAGCTGCCTGCCCTCAAATTTCCCTCTAGCTTGAATCTTCACTTCACTTTGAAAAATTGAAAAGTTTGAAATGGCTGTTATTTTTCTGGCTGGGGAAAAAATGATGAAGAAAGGAGGAGAAAACATTTTTCTTTTCTGAAACCAGCCTAGACCACCTGCCCTGGGGAGCTGACTTCAACAAGGCTCTGCCTCTTAAACTTTCCATACCTCCCAGTAGTGCCAGGGGCTGGAGACCAAAACTTCGTCATGTGAGCCCTTGGGGGATGCTTAAGATGGAAACCACAGCAGGGTGACTGAGCCACATCTAAGACCCAGTGACTCCATCTTGGGAAGGGTAGCCTGGTGTCATTTAAAAAGCCCTAGTGACTCCTCTCCTACACGACACTGAGAAGCTTTAAGGCAGTAAGCACAAGCTTAGCAGTCTTCTGGCATCAGCTGAGGGGATTCTAAGTCCTGATGCCTGGATCCCATCACAGAGGTGTCCCTGCATTTGTTGTGGACTCAGCCCGGGAAGGGGTTCCCTTCCACCTCAATGTGCAGCCAAGTCTGAGAAACACTGAAGAGCACATAAAGAAGTTATGCTATGAGGGAAAAAGAAGGCAAGTTAAGGGACCAGAAAGCAATAAAAAGATAACAATATGAAGCTCCTCAGAGCAGTTGGAGCCCCACTCCTGCGTAGTTTGATCCCCTTCCAGACACAAACACTGGTGACAGGAAAAGCTGCCCTTCAGAATCTGCCAGATGCTACCGTAAATCCCCTCTCAGGCTTTCTGCTTAGCTCCAAAAGCCTGCGCTTGGAAACAATGGCCCCCGCCTCTTACAAGCTATGCAGCCTCAGCAACATCCTTAGTTCCTCCAAGCCCAGTTTCCTTCTCTGTAAAACTGGTGTAGACAACAGCCACAGTTGCTCATTGGTAGCCATATTATCTGTGAAGACGCCAAAGTGGTTAGCAAAGGGCTCAATAAACATCAGTTATTTTAATTTCTAGGAGTCTTTTCTTATCTCTCATAAATAATAATATATAATGATCATTGATACTTAAATAAGATTTTTACTTTCCAGGTCCCACTCCAAACACTTCATATATATTAATTGATCTAATTCTCACAATGGTATTACAAAAACAATTCCAACATAGGCCCCTTTTTACAGATGAGCCACCTGAGGGCAGAGGTCGGTATCTCAGCCAAAGTCTCAGAGTGAGTGAATGATAGAGCCATAAGAGGATCCAGGATTCATTTCCAGCCACTGGCAGAAGTGACCTCTACATTACCTGTATTCCTAAATGCTTTGCTACATCCCAGAACTCTAAGGCAGCAACTGAGATGTAGCAGAGACGAATGGGCTCATGGGCCAAGCCCCTTGCTCATGCCGAGAGTAAGGGTGAGGTCAGTGCTTCTTTCCTGCTGCCTCTGAATCCTTGTAGGTTAACCTCTCCTGAAGAAATTTTACCTATTTCTTCTGTTTGCTGAAATGACTAAGCAAAACACCTTGCTTGAAGACCCAGACACCGGGCCCAGGATACCCTTCTTTCCACAGGTATTGTTGCCCTCTTATTCCTCATGAGTTTGAGTTCTCTAATCTCTCAAGGATTCCTTTCGTCTGAGCAATACACATGCAATCCCATGAGTCTGAAGAAACACTGCACCTTCCTCTTTGGCCTCACAAATTGGCCAGTGCAGTTACAGAACTAAAGCTGGTTAGTGGCAGCAAGTGGGAAAGACAGCAATCAGCACCACTCTCTGGTCTCTAGAGAGCGCTGTGTAACCTCAGTTGTCACCTGATGAAGTCCCACATTCCAGGTGCCCTCCACGCGGCCTCCAGGGATCCCTGGGCCTCTCGTTTAAGTGTGTTGCTTCAATTTTAGAATTGCTGAGCCCCTCGGCGGGATGGCTCAGTGGTCTAAAGCACCTGCTTGGGAAAGCTTGGGTGGCTTCAGGGACTGCGGTTCGATCCCTGGCACCACATGCTGCGCCAGCCCTGCCCTCGGGGAGGGCTGAGCCGGCCATAAACATGAGTGAATAAACAAAGTTTCTGAAACAATAAATAAATTAATTAATTAAATAAAATAATTTAAAAAAAAAAAAAAAAAGAATTACTGGGGCCCGGCAGGATGGCTCAGTGGTCTAAAGCGCCTGCTTGGGAGATTGGGCGGCTGCAGGGACCGCGGTTCAATCCCCGGCACCACATGCTGCGCCAGCCCTGCCCTCAGGGAGGGCTGAGCCGGCCATAAAAATGAGTGAATAAACAAACAAGGGTTCTGAAATAAGAAAAAAATAATAATAATAAATTTTAAAAAAAGAATTGCTGCAAAGCCAGCCTGCTTTGACGTTCTCCAAGAAGTATCCGTGACTGCCCAAACCTATGTGGTTTCCCAGATTACCGCTTTCCAGGCACTGCCGTGCACTGCCGGCCTTCTCACTCATCCATTAACTTCTCCTACCAGTAGCTTCTGACTACTCCTATTTTTTTCTGGGCATCATTTTTGACATTTTCCCTGGCTCCTTACTTTTAATCCACAGAGACTAGAAATCAGTTGGCTTAAGCCCAGATAAGAACTATCTGCACCTTCTCACAGTTTTCCACTGGGAGGAAAGAACATACAGAAAAGCATCCTGATTTAGGCTGAGTAGGTTTCTAAAGGTGCAGAACCATGTTTCCCCATGGCTGCCAGGGTAATTTAAAGATGACCTTTTCTGCAGAGTCCCAAAGGGAACAATTTGGTAATACCTATCAAAATTTATTTTATTTCAATGAACTTGCTTACCTAAGTATATACACAGAAATATATTATACATGTATAGGCCTATGTAGTATAGATTTGTTTGCAAAAGAAACTTTAGAAGCAACATAAATCTACCTTTGAAGACTGGTTGAATAAAGCATTACTTATCCAAACAAGAGAATATGTGCAGTCATTAAAAAAGAATACAGATGGTATATGGTGGCACATGACTGCAGTCCCAGCTCTGGGGAGGCTGAAAACAAGAGGATCACTGAGTGCAAGGTGCATGGTGAGACCCTGCACCAAAAACTAAGAAAGAAACGAAAGAAAGAGAGAGAGAGAGAGAAAGAGAGAGAGAGAGAGAGAGAGAGAAAGAAAGAAAGAAAGAAAGAAAGAAAAGCAAACCTCTAAATACTGAAAAGGAGGACACCCAGGACATATTGTAAAAGAGGGAAAACAGGTGAATTTCATGTATGAGAATCCTACTTACATAAACAGAAAAGTAATTCATTTGTGGCCCATATAGAAATAAAAATGTTGAAAATATTTTATCTCACTTAGAAAGTTTTTGTATAAAGCTAAAACATTTCAGACATTGTGCTAAGCTCTCTATACTTACTGACTCATTTAAGCCTCATGCCAGACTTTGAGGCAGGTACTACTGCTATCCTCACATTCCAGGTAATGAACAATAATCATCGTTGAATTCCTATCATTCTGTTCAGTGAAATTCTGTATTGTTCCTTTCTTTTTTCTTTTACTATTTTCTACTCTCTTTAGCAAATTAAAAACATAATAGAACATATCCAGTCAAATAAGAACCCAGGGGCCAGCCTTTTATAAGCCCATCCAGTGCTACATGCTTGCGTCTGAGAAGCCCTAGCTTGGTCTTCGGTGTTGCTTATAGTATGTATGCCATGTAGAAAGGGCTAATGTTTCTAGTGCATTAGTATTTTTCATCTTAGCTTCTGATTTTCTTTAAACTTTGTCTCTCACCAGGCGTGGTAGCGCACATCTGTAATCCCAGCACTTGGGAGGCTGAGGTAGAAGGATTGGTGTCAGTTCAAGACCAGCCTGGGCTACAGAAAGCTAGCTCAAGGCCAGCCTGAACTGCATACTGAACCCCTGTCTCAAAAAGACATAAATAAATAAATAAACAAACAAACAAACAAACAAATTTTGTCTTTCCTGATATTATTAAAATTTTTTGAAGGCTGGGGAGATAGCTTAGGAGAATAAATGCTTGCCTGGCAAGCACAAGGTCCTGAGTTCAATCCCCAGTACCAAAAGAAAAAATTACATATATTCTTCTCCTCACTTATGTGTTGATTGAAATTATCAGCATTTTTTTTTTTTTTTTGTCTTTTTTGAGACAGGGTCTTGCTATGTAGTTGAGGTTGGCCTTGAGCTCAATTTTGTAGCCCAGACTGGTCTCGAACTCGCACCGATCCTCCTGCCTCAGCCTCCCGAGTGCTGGGATTACAGGCGTGCGCCACCACGCCCAGCATTATCAGCATTTTGATAAGACTTTTTCTATACCAATTATTAAGACTATTATTTTGACATTAAAAAAGAAAGAACAGAGTTTCAGAAAACCTAAAATCACACACTGGAAGGGTAAAACTATTATAGCTCAGATTCTGACCCAGGAATTTATCCCAAAAGCTCTTTAACTATTGTTGTGTGTGCCTTTTTTTTTTTATTATTGCTTTTTTTTTTAATGTGGACAGCTAGTGTTTCTATTTTAAATGTGGACAGCCCAGAAATGATTAACCAATAAAAGAGTCTAGTCCCTCTTGGGTCTTGCCAATTGCTGTTATAAGACATAAAAACTTGTTGTTGCATCAGGGTTTAGGTTTTGATGACAGAACATAAACATATGAGTTGACTATTTGTCTCTTAAACATAGAAAAGGCAATATTAGCGGCAGCTCTTCATATTTCCTGGCATCCAGCTCAGGACAAGAAGTTAACTTGAGAAGGGAAGACTGTGTTGGCTGTGGATACCCAAGACTCACAGAGTTCTTAAGAATCTCCTAGCAATTACTTTTCCCCCTAAGGTGGGCACTTGCATCAATAGCGTTGGCCCTGATGAGCTAGAGAAATAATTTGGGAGTTCCACCTAACTGATGAATGCACACATGAAGATCATTAGAAATTCTGGCAGATATGCAAGAAGGTGTGAGAAATAAAAAAGAAATGGAATTTGCTGCGGAACAAAGAGAGAAGCCTTCAGGATCTGACTGAAGAAGAAAAATACAGCTCTTGGGCCAGCCAAATAGCTCAGCAGATTAAAGCGCCTGCAAGCAGGTACAGGGGTTGAGGGTTCGGTCCCTTCTTTCAAGGCTGGAAACAGGCAGATCACCATGAGTGCGAATTAGTAGTTAGACCCTAAACATCCTGTGGACCCTTCCCTAAATACACACACACACACACACAAAAAAAAAAAAAAAAAAAAAAAAAAAAAAACCAGCTCTAGTGCATACTGCATGCATGACCTGAAGAGAGGGCAGGAATGGAGCAGAGATTCCAAGCGCGCACGAGCCCGCTGGAGAAAGTGTCCCTGACGGAAGCTTTAGACGCAAGGCACAAAAGGCTTCCCAAGGCAGTTTAAAGAAAGTGTGGCAGGCTCCGCAGGAGAAGGACAGATGGTGTCTCGCAGAAGCCGGCAGCTGTTCACAGCCAGGTGAGGGCAGACTTGAAAACTGGAAACCCAGCAGGCACTCTGGGAGCAGAATACTGAGCCTGCCAAAACGGCGGGGGTGGATATCCTTCACCCACCTACTGGCAGAAGGAAGCAGCGCCTCTCTTTGGTCATCTTCCTTAGGCTTTTAGTGCATAGCTTCCAAAAATCAAGAGACTGTTGCAACATCTATAGCAAGCTGGAGGTGTCCTTGGCTCCCTGGATTATTTTGCAATCTGCTGCTCACATCTCTTAGCCTTCTTAACAGGAGAACAGGGAGAGATAGCATTTCCTTTGCTCTGTGTGATGCCAACTTCTTTTCTCATTTCTGTCTTTTCTTTATTCTGTGACATTTCTTTGGCTGTCCAGAAAGCCCCTTAGAGTCTCCCTTATGGCACATACTGCTCCCCCCCCCCAGTGCTCATCCTCCACATGATCCATTTCTATAACTGTTAATTGGTCCCTCAGAATGGAATTGTGCCACCCTGTCTGCATCTAAGTTTGACTGCACAAAGAAGAGCAGCTCTTGGGGCCTTGGTCAGTTTAAGAGAGAACAAGGTCTAAACACATTAGGCTACAAATCTCAATCAAAACTTCCTAGTTTTCTGGTAAGTAGCTGTCCTGGTGTGCTTTTTGCTCAAAGCTGAGCCTGAATGGAGGATCTGGGTACAGATAGTTTACTTAGAAGGAGTTTCTGGAACTAGAAATGAGAAAAGAGGATAACAAAAGAGAATTCAACTTAAAGATGTGTTATGAGATCACCTCTGTAGGTAATAGGAACATCACCATCAGGAGAAAGGGGAAGCATCTGTGAGAGGCAGAGACTCCTCCTAGAATTACCAGATAGAAACTGCAGCATAAATTCCAATCTTTTTGTTTAAAAGTTATTCCCAGAGGTATGAATGACTCTTTACAGCCTGGCTGTTCCTATGTAAAGATCCAGAGTCCCCATAATTTTGGAGGTCTTTGAGGCAGAGGGTAGTTGGGGAGGAAACTGGCCAAGCTTAGAGCAAGGCACTGTCAGCAGTAGGAAAACAAAGTTTGCAGGGAACTGACTACCACTTGCAGCCAATTCAGCAGCAGGCTGAGGAACATTACACAAAATCCTGCAAGGGTACATTTCTCATTTTTTGAAGTAACACAGGTATGAGCTTTAAAAGTTGTAAAAATCAATAATCTCTTTCTCCAGCCCTTTTACATCTAGTCCTTACTCCCAAACCAATCACAAGTAATTGTAATCAGATTTCTGCAAATTACTTCCAATTCTATTTCTTAC
This sequence comes from Myocastor coypus, assembly GCA_004027025.1. Lineage (NCBI taxonomy): Eukaryota > Metazoa > Chordata > Mammalia > Rodentia > Myocastoridae > Myocastor > Myocastor coypus. The sequence continues at coordinate 8,285 of PVJA010051517.1, forward strand.
CATTAAAAAAAAAAAAAAAAACAAAAACTGCCAACTCATCCACTCTTTCCAGACAGAATTTTGGGAAGAGCTTTACTATTTGACCCTGATCTACTTTTCTACCAGGATCATTTCAGATAAAGAAATGTGAGAGAAATGTGCCCCCAGAGAACTAAAGAACTTTTTGAGTAAACACATTTACATCTCCTCAGGATCACTGCTAGCAAGGGGTCTTTGTAGATTAGCAATCAGTGACTCCATCCATGGAAAATTCTTGAATTCATGTAGGTTTTTTGCTACGCCATGATGACTACAGAGTTCAGGGCAGATGTGGTGATTCAAACACAGAATTCCAGAGCAGCAAACACAGAAAGAGACAAACCTAGATGTCACTGCTTTGTGGGGGCAAATTACCTGAGCTAAACACTGATTCAAACAAAAATTTGAAGTCAAGTGTGCAGGCGCATGCCTGTAATCCCAGCACTCAGGAGGCTAAGGCAGGAGGATCACTTGGCACTAAAGGCCAGCCTAAGCTATATAGTGAGTTCAAGGTCAGCCTGGACTACTGAGTAAAACCCTATCTCAAAAAAATTAATAATAATAATAATAATAATAATTTGATAAAATTGCTTACAACAATGTAGGTTTCCAGAGATATTCACAACTTTTCCCTCTCAAGAGAGTAGAGGTAACATGTCTAAGGCAACTGTGAAACCTGCATTTGTGGGAACAAACATATTTCCAGATACTCTTTCCAAGTGACTCCTTAGGGAACTTTTGGGGCCTGATATAATATGGCACAAGTCATAAACTGATATACAGAGCTGTAGACCAAGCCATAAATAAGAAGTAAGTCCTGCCGCTGTAGAATTCCGCCTTATACACCAAAGCATTGGCTCTTCTTAGCTGAGCAGCTCTGAGAAAGTCACTCAGTTTCTCTGTGCCTTGACTGACTCTTTGATAAAGGAGGAATGATAACCCAACTTTTGAACCCAATTTCAAAAGATCACTATAAGAATTAAATAAGATAGGAGTCCTCCATGCATTTGTCATGAGAGAACACATTTCTAGCATGTCTACTCTGTTTTGAACTGACGCCGTCAATAGCACAGAAAAATGACCAGTTACATTGTAGTGACAAATAGAACTCTCTGAACACAAATTCGCAGATTCTGCTCTTAGCTTAAGTGGATCACAAGCTGTTACCAGTCAGCACCATGCTGTGGACTGCACAGAGGAATCCTGGAAACACAGATAGAAGGGCTGAAGGCACTGACTGGCCTAAAGTAAGAGCTCAATATATGTGGACTTTTGTGATTATTTTTGCTTCACATATGTCCATTTTATGCTAAAAGCTTTAATTACTGGGAGCTTTTGGTCAGACCCCATCTCTAACAGAGCTGGAAAAAACAAAGCTGCTGGCATCCTGTATTAAAAACAACAAGGCTAAGGAAAAAAAAAAAGCACGAGTCCTTTATTAACTGATCACAATTGTAGAACACAGAAAGAAGCCAATGCTCCCCCCCTGTGTCATTTTCCCATGCAACTGGTTCCCCAGTAGGAGGCTGGAAAATCCATGCAGAAGGGAGGAGAAAGTGGACCTTACCATGTGGGGGTCAAAAGACTCTGCAGTTTTCTAGAGGTTGGGCCCAGAGCATTGGGACTAGAAACTGAGCTTCTTCGGAGTACACAGTGGCTAGGGCCTTAAGGACTGGCCTGCAGCCCCTCCAGAGACTGAGTCACAAAGGAAGCACCATATTAGGTGTGAAGGGCAGCTGTCCTATAGGCCACTAGGGAATGTCTTTAGAATTTCTTAGGGTGAGGACTGAAAAATCACTTGTTTATGCCCAAGAATCAGTTTCCTCATGTATGACCAACATGCCTTCTCAAGAAAGGGCAAAATTCGTGTGACAAATTCTTACTTTTTAACGCAAACGTTCCAGAGAAACATTCCTACCCTATGAATGATCCAATCTGAGGAAAATCCATTGTAGAACAACAAAGAGCAACATTCAGGTATTCCAACTCAAAAATAAATGCAAAGTCTATGAAATAGTCTAAGAGATACAAAGTGACACGAAAAAGTTCAGCTTTTTCTTCCTTTCTAGGAAATTGTTTTTCAAAATCATGCTATGACCCACAGAGTTGGTTATAATAACTTTCCACACAGTGTATAAAATTATACGAATAGAAAATCACCCCCACAGATTCAGTAGCTCCGAGGCTGATCAGTGCTCAGCACAGAGTTGGTCACTTCTTTAGTCTCCTCTTAGGTTTGAGATGTTCCTTTAAAAAAAAAAAAAGAAAAAGACCTTGACCTTGCCATGTTCGACAGGACCCAGAGGTTTGTGCTGAGAACAGTTGAGGATCTTTAGTTGGTAAAAAGACTCACAAGAACAGGAAGACAATAATGATAGTGAGTCTTAGTATTTCTGGTATTTGACTTAATCAATGAAAGAAAATAATCCAATGAATAAAATAACAAGTATATGTGAACACACACACATACACACACGCATACGTACAACATACTGTAATAGAAACACTTCAAAAATCTTAGTAACAAATGTGAGTTGAGGTAGTTTGGTAGACCAAAATACAGTAGACTGATCCACATCACCACACAACAAATCTAAATAATGATTTATTGCTTACAGTAACAGAGCCTAAGGAATTTCAAGGTGACTGTGTCCTATAGCTCCATGTCCAATACCCAGAGCAGGTTATCTCTGTATCTGAGCTCCAAAGGTAACACTCCAAGTGGATTCTCTCTTTGGTTCTGCTCACAGATTCTCAGTGCTCTTAGAATGTCCAGCTTCCCAGAATCTGTACCACACCTTCAGCTTTATACTCACAGCTTCATGCACCACTCTCTGAGGTGCATATTGCTAGCCTCCCAAAGCCCTCCTTTGAAATCCAAATGGAAGCCTTCATAATCACTTAATTATTCATGCCTGAAAAACTAGCACTACCTGAATAATGCCAAGGTTTGCCATAGGCTCAAGCAATATCCAGGAGGCCTTGGACCTGAAGAATGTCTGAGTGCCTAGATGGCTGATCTGAGGGAGAGGCTTTCTTAGGAAATGCTGACTAAGCAGAGAACCCTGAGAGTCAGAGATATCCTTAAGCCTCTCTTATTGTTCCAATGCAAAATACTGGGCTTCTTCTTAATGATCCTGATCTTTTCTGCAACCATGCTCTCCTTGGCCCCAACTTTCTGGTCACAATGTAAAATGTTCACATCTTTCTTCTTTTCATTTTGCTCCTGATTTTCACCCCATATGTGCCTAAAAGCAACTAGTAGTACCTAGGCCACATGAATGCTGGAATACCTTGACATTTTTTTCTACAGATTAATTAACCTACCATTAAACTTAACCTCGCACAGTGTTAAGAAACAGACAAAGCATACGCAATTCTTTGTAAGAATGAAATATGTGTTGTCACTAGTATGACTGTCAACAGAGTCCCATGTCCTAAGTAAAGTTTGCTCTTGGCCTGTGTTGCCCTCATTCCTACCAGATTTCTGGTCTTCTGTGCTCCTAAACATATCTTAGTAACTCTCTCATGACTCAGACAAAATACCTGACACCTGAGAGCTCATGGAGGAAAGGTTTATTTTAGGTCAATTTGTAGACGTTTCAAACAACAGTCATCAGATATAAAGGCAGCACAGCATGGCAAAGGAAAAATGGTCTGTAGTATGGCCTGCAGGAATCAGTGTGTGCTTAAAGTAGGAAGAGGGATATATATATATGTATGTATATATATATATATATATATATATATATATATATATATATATATTTATCCAGGCCATAGCCACAGAGACTCATCTTTCTCCAGCAAGTTTCACCCTCCAACAGCAAACCCATCAACGGGCTAATCCAGCATCACATGCCCATGATCAAACCACCTCCCAAAAGCCCTACCTGTGAGTGCATGAGACTTTCTTTGGGTTAACATTAGACAAATAATTCATCAAATTAAGGCATTCTAAAGCTTCCCTATCCCTAATATTTAAACTTTTCCAAACTCTTTCCTCAAACCAATTCCAAAGGCTTCTGAATCACATGGTCAGGAACAGTCACAGCAAAGACCCCATTTCATTACCAATTTTTAGTATGAGCCAACTTTCCAGTCACTGAATCACAATATCCAATAACCACACCTATAAGTGGAGAATTTATTGTGGTTCATGGTTTCAGAAGGTTCAGTTCATGGTCAACTGAGTCCAAGGCAGAAATGTTATAGTAGAAGGGTAAACAGAGCAAAGTGTCTCAACCTGTGGTAGTCAAGAAAGAGGGAGGCCTGGGAGATAGCTCAGTGGCATAAGCACCTACCTGACAAGTGCAAGATTCTGAGTTTGATCTCCCATACTACATGTTTTGCCACTCCCAGCATTAATGGAGGCTGAGACAGGAGGATCACTATGAATCTGAACTGTGTGGCAAGACCCTCGAAGAAGAAGAGGAAGAAGAAGAAGAAGAAGAAGAAGAAGAAGAAGAAGAAGAAGAAGAAGAAGAAGAAGAAGAAGA
>PVJA010051518.1:0-12805 GCA_004027025.1 Myocastor coypus
AACTAATAGAAATTAGAAGTACAATTTCATTAGCTATCTTATGCATATGTCCATTATTTTGAACAATATATAAGAAGTAACTTGATGAAGTACTCATTATATATGACATCTGCCTTTACTGCAAACCATATCTAGGTCAGATAGTGGGTTCCAAAATTAGAATAATGACCACATGAAGTACAGAGTAATTGTTCTTGAAATGAAAAATTTAAATTATTTTGTGGGAATAAGAGCAGAGAAGGGCAGGGAAATAGCTCTGTAGAATAAGCGTTTGCCTGGCAAGTGCAATGACCTGAGTTCAATCCCCAGTTCCTCAAAAAAAAAAAAAAAAAAAAAAGCTGAGAAAACATGTACATTTTGTTTCTTCTGACAGTATGTTCACCCAATGAGGTAGATTTTACTTTTAAGAGGTATTTAGTTAGTATGTTCATACTACTGAGGTAAAACATCATTAAAACTATTATAGTGACTAATGTACCAAAGTAGTAGTATTTGTCTCAGATTATTTACTTTCAGAACACCAGTGAACGGCATAATTTGGAAGCCTAAATACATTTACTAAGTCTCAGAGTATTTCATATATTCAGTGTTCTTTGCAGTTAGTGAAAGTTTCATTAAAATACAAAGCAGCTCTAATTTGTCATTATTTCAATATGGAATTGGGCAAACCTGATCATACCTTCAAAATCAACTATCACCTTTTTATTATGTCTATCAAAAAAAAAAAAGCTGGTCAGTTGTTCAGGATGAAGGCCTGCTGTTGTAGGTGTAAGAATGACTGAAGATAGCACTTTCGCAGAAATCAGTGTAAGAGACAATGATGTTTGTAGCTAAATAGAGTGCGGTTGGCTCTGCATTCTGTTACTGAGGCCAAGTCAAAAAATAATCTAAATTAGAGGTCATGGGGCACATACTTAACAGAATGTCTCATGGTTTTGATTCTCAAGCTAAATACATATTTGTTAGAAAAGCCAGCATCTTGGAATTAGAGAATGAAATAATTGACAGGGAGAGCTAGCAGGAATTTTAACAAGTAAAACCAGCTGTAAGGGAATTTTATATGCACACAACACACACACACACACACACACACACATACACACACACAGACAAGCAAGCAAATGTAGAAAGCAATCTTATATTCACCAGTAAGTTGTGATTATAACACTAGTTTATTTTGGAATTTTCCAAAATAATTTTAAGATTTAAATATATAACCAACACTAAATATTTGGATATTGCTCTAATGACATATACCTTCATACCTTCGTGTTTGTGCCATTTCAATTCACTATGGGCTAGAAAAATAGCAGGAAACCAACACTGTTTTAAAATATTGTTTTTTTCCATGAAACTTGCATTTGGAAGTCATTTTCCTACCAAATTCTATACTCATTAAGTAGCAACTGATTTCTTTTCTCTATTCTCTCTCCTATTCTTAGAACCCGTTCTAGCAAAAAGCTTAGTTTTAATACATATTTATTGAAATAAATAATTAATGTGTAATAAAATATAAAGATGCATCATATTATTTCTGTCAGATACTTTGAATATTTATAAGATGTTGAAGGACTTACTTTTAACTATGTGTGGATTTACTTAAGTTTTAAGTAATATGTAAGTAAATTTCAAAAGCACAAGAAAAATTAGAATTCTACATTGCTGGTTTCAGTGACTACAGTGCTTAAAGGAAGTTGTCATTTTTGCACAGAGAAACTTGAAATGAAAACATTTCTCTGTTTCTAATAGCTGTAACCAAGGTTAATAACTGGCAAGACCCTGACTAATGCATTTGATATTTTGCCCAGAATGAATATGCACATAGGTGACACTAGCTCTGCAAAATTATGATTAAGTTATTCATCTGATATTCTGATACTAACTACTTTTGACAACCCTGGAAGTAGAACCACAAGGAAAACTTCAATTAATTTCTGGGATGTGTTTTGTATATAACCAGTACAATGATACGTAAGACCTCCGTGCAAAAGGCCATCACATGTATATAGGATTTCTACCACAGCATGTAGTAAAAATCATGGATAACTCTCAATTTTATACAAAAAAAAGATAATTTGTAAATTTTGAGTTGGAGTTGGAAAAGTCAAATGTATATGGCAACTTCAAATGATTTCAGCTTGAATTACAAAACCAGAAATGATAGAAATGTTTTCAAAGAGGATGGGATGAATTGTTCCACACTATTTTCAAAATTTGTAATGAGATGTCTGGCAAATGATAGTGATAGGTTTCAGAAGTGAAACTCAGTAAGATCATTCCCTGTTACCAGAGTTTATTGTGCCCTTCAGATTCTATTAATTTTCTTTCAAATTCTCACACTAAGGAGACAATATGGGGTTGGATGTTCACATATGTGGGTCTAGTCTATTTCATCTAAGAGTGTGTTCTCTAATTCCATCCATTTACCATCAAAAGAGTCAAATTTATCCTGTTTTATATTTGAATAACACTCTACTGTGTAAAAATACCACATCTTCCTATCCATTCTTCAATTAATGTGTATCTGGGTTGTTTCCAGAATTTTGCTATAACAAACTGCACTGCTAGAAACATGGGTGTACATATAGCACTGTGATATGAGGTTTTCTGCTCCTGAATTGAGGAGGGCAAGAGAGGGAGTAGGAGAAAGAGATTTATGTATGTATACAGGTTGGTTTGGACAACTGTACTGAGCCTTGCTGCTGCTTTATGGAAAGGTGCCATTAGTGCTTTAATTTGTTTTGTCTCCTTTTTTCAATTGTTTCTCCTTTTTATTCCCTTAATTTCTTATACATTTCTTTCTTTTTCCAATTGTACATGCCTATATCTGTTAATATGAGTAACTGCTTGGAAGACAGTACTATGTATTTCAACAAATACTGTGAAATTCTTATGAGTTTGTTTAGCCAAATTCCATAGCACTTGTAATTTTTTTTCTGTTTTGATTCTAATTTGTACTCTCTTTAAAAAAGAAGAAATGAAACTTAACAGGTAAAACTCCATAGCTTATATAGAAAATACGACTTTAAAAAAAAAAGCCTTCTGTAAAAAATCGATTGTTATACCCTGGTCACAAAATTAACATGAGTACAAGTAAAGTCTCTTGTAGAGTATTTGTATTGGTCTGATTTAAGAATTCTTAAAAATATTTTATAAAGTATTCTATCATACCTGCTCTTTTCATAATAATGAATCACTACAATGAAAGTATTAGAGACACAGCCTCTTTGCAGGTGATTTTTCTTAGGAATCAGAAACTGCAGACTTCTATATATTGTATCAGATCTTTGGAAGTAGAGATTTCCTGAAAACTCCCCTGATTCCCTAATTTACAACATCCCAATGGCACACTGAAACTCCCAGAGAATCTGAAGGAACCTACTCAATCAATTACCAGATACCTGTTCAATCTCCACACAGTAATAGTCTACCCAAAAAGTGATGGCATAATTCAAATTGATAATGCCTGTAGTTGGCAGTGTGTAATGATATATATTTGAACCAAATGTAAGGTCCTAACTGCTAGTTGTTAATCGTTGAATGTACTACTTTAAAATTGGGATAAACTATTTCATCCCTGACTTGTACAGGCTGGTGATGCTATTTTTAGCCCAGAGCTTCCTGTAAGAAGATTCTATGTAGGGAAACAATTTGAATTGAGAGTAGGGTGTTCAAGGGTCTACCGTTATGGAAATTTACCCATTCTACTAAACAATATGTATTGGTTGCTTCATGTTACACTGCTGGGAAGATGACATTAACACAATGTATATATCGCAAGCAGGTAAAGTTTAATATGATGAAACATGGTCTTCAAATTATTTCCCAAAATGATGTCAAGTTGCTTTAAAATTTTCATATGGATTCAATAACATCCCCCACTTACACAGCATGGGTGAGTTATGGCAGATTCTACTTGCCAAAGGTTTCAGATCAATCAGAGTATAGCTCACATGTCTGGACAAGTTTCATGCTCCAATAGTAAGCATAACAAAGAAAAAACACTTGGCCCACGTGCAAAGATGCAAGTTCTTGGAAATATAATATACAAGCTATGTTAGTTGCTTGTATGTTGAATAACAAAAACTTTTTTTTTTCCTATAGAAGTGAGTAATCATTTTCTGCCACTGACTTTCATAAGTGATGAGGAAATGGAGCAGTTTTGCCCAAAATACTTCTACTGCTCCACACTGCCTGTTATTCACATACCACTGTCTGGGAATAGAGGTTTGGTTAACACTAGAGGCAGGGAATGGATGCGAACCCCATTTAGTAAAGGAATTTATCTTACTCATTTTTCTTAGAGTCTTACCAGCATAGGAAGACACCTGGTCAAATCATGTTTCTTTGTGCTCTTGTGTGTTAGAGTTACTTGCTCAGATAGTGAACATCTATTTCCACTAGGGCTATCAGTAAATTAAAGCACTTACATGTCACAAGAATATTTGAACCAATCCATTTTTGAATTTTGCATAAGCAAACAAATTCCCCAAACATTTTAACTGCTGATATCTCTGATCTAGGAAAGAAGATGTTTAAACTAATATGAACCTTGCAAAGGGATCAACAGACCTGTGATGGGCAGTTGTGCAAAGCACTTTCTTTATTCTGTGGTCCTGGGTGTGGCATCTTTTCTGTCCACATAGAGCAGCATTTTTATTTGCCATGGTTCAAATATGTCTTCTTTTCACCAGTGTCCTCCTTACTACAGATATACTGACCCTTTATGTTTTTGAGATAAGGCTTTTTTTTTCTCTATCTCCATATGTCAGCCTTCTTTTTTTTACTACTGCTCACAAGAGGAGGTACAGAGTTCTTTAACCTGTGAAAGCTGGTTGAGATTGGTAGAGTTTTAACCTCAGTGGGGTTGGATTTTTAGTCATTCTGATTTTGATCTCTGATATCTGTGACACACTCTAGTCATGCCCGCATATTTGTGTGAACCATTCCTGGTCTTTATTGTCAGAGAGCAGAGGACTGTGTCTCTCAATGCTTAAAATCTGGCTGCAGGATAGTTGTATTGTTTTTCAAGTTATATAACATTGATACATTCAAAAAGTGAGGAATAACATTTATGAGGAATAAATTGGTTAAAGACATAGCGAAACATGTGTATGCATGTTGTGTCAGGACGAGTCATAACAGCTGAATCGTGAACACAGCCTATAAGTTTATCAGCAAAATAAAGGATAAAGAGAATTTATAAACAGTCGAGAAATAAAATGTATTTATATACAGAGGAATACTACTCTGCCTTATAGAAGGATAAATGAGTAATTTGTAATTTGTAGAAAAATGAATGTACCTTCAGATCATAATTTTAAGTAAAATGAGACACATAAGCATAATTATCACATGGTTTCTGATATGTGGAACACCCAAAATATAAATCAATTGCAAAATAAACGCTAGGTATTTGGAAGTAAAGAAGTTAATTTTCAGCAGAAGGAAAGGAACTGTTTCATTCCTATGTTATCTTTCTTTTCTCAACAAAATGAATTTTAAAAAGAGTTGGTGAGAAGAAGAGAGGCAAGAAACAAAAAATACCTCTCTTTTTACTCTTGTTGCTAGGACAAATACCCGACACCCAAAATGAAGGAAAGGCATATTAGCTCACAGTTACTGGAGATTTCAGTCCATATTCGGCTGGCACAAGGCTGAGAGTTTCCAGTCCATAGCAGCGGAACGGCAACATCACAACAGAGGCAACCGACCAACCAGGGCAAAAGAGAGCAACGGAGAGAGAGCATCTGTTGCTCTGTCTCTCTTATATTACATTCAGTCTCTCTGCCTCAGGCTATCTGCCTCAGACAACATCCATAATCCCAGCCATACTAAAACACACAATCCCAGTGGATCATGAGTTAGTCTCAAATTAGAAGTCCCCACCCCATGATTGCATGAGGCTTTGGGGGACAACTAGACACAAACCAAAGCAATGAGCAAAAGAAGGAAGATGTGTTTTGTACATGGACCACTTCTACAGGAAGAATGTAATCTTTGTGTACCTCAAATATGTACTAATGAAAATCAAAGTCAAAACGTTTATAAGAATTCCAGATGTGTTTGAAACAATATGCTTTCACACTGAATTACTTTTCTTCACAGCACTGGAGACACGATAGCTTTGGTAGTTTCAGGGAGGCAAAGTCAAACTCACATGCAGCTTTTTCCACAATGGTTTTTAGTGCTCTCTGAAATTCTAATTAGTCACTTAAATGCCATGCTGTACCCGCAGGCTTTGCTTGCTTAGCAGCTTTAGGCCCAAATACCCCATAGTTCCTGTTGCTATCTTCTTTATGTTGATGCCATAAAATGGAAGCAGTTCAGTAAGTTCGAGGAGAGTCTCAATAAGTTTATCATTGCCTTACCCATTTTTGCACTATTCATATAAATAAACATAGAAATAGACTTAAATGTAAAGACCATATTTTCCCATGTAACATTTTCTGTCAGCATATTTGATGAAGTGTGTTTTTATGAACAATAGAATTTTATATGATCAGTCTTCCATTTGATGAGTCTTTCTTTCTTTCTTTCTTTCTTTCTTTCTTTCTTTCTTTCTTTCTTCCTTTCTTTCTTTCTTTGTTTTGGGATAGGGTCTTGCTATGCAGTTCAGATTGACCTTGAGCTCACTTTTGTACCTCAGGCTGGTCTTGAATTCGCACTGATCCTCCTGCCTCAGCCTCCCAAGTGCTGGGATTACAGGCATGCGCCACCATGCCCGACTGATCGTTCTTCCATTTGAGAGAGGAGGGATTTGACATTTTTGTTCAAAACATTCTAAACCTACTTGGTTTAAAAATAGAAAAAAATACCAAAGAGATTTGATTGTTGCTATGGTAGGTTACTGTACTGGACTGCTGACATACTAACATACTAAGAAAAGATGGATGCTTGCTTGAGTTTTACATTTACGTTACCTTAGTAACCATCCATGTTTACTGGTTTTTTTTTTTCTTTTTTCATTATTACCTGGAGTTTTACTACACATCACTGGGCAATGACTAAATCAGCCTTTGAAGAGCATCATAGATGCACTTTCTAGCATTTTCCTAAGCAAAATAATCCTCCAGCATAGAGGTCATCTACACAACTTGAGTCGTTCTTTGATATTTATTTTTCTTAACTGAACTATAGATCTTATCAAATCCAAAATTCAATAATAAAAATGTCTACAATAATATTAATGTTATTTGATATAGAAAAGTTCAGCGCATTAAGATTTCTCTTTATGAAATGTATCAAAAGTGTGTGAGAGGTTAACCCATTGAATTTTTCAATGAATAGCATCTAGTAGTAATTTTTTTTACATGTCGCAGCACTCCTGAGCCTGATAAATTCCAAACTTCATTGTGTATTCTCAACTCAGGGCCTACTGTGAACAAAATTTGAAAAACATTACAAGCAAGTTGCTCATTTCTGGCACATTAATTAATTACATCACAAATTTGTTCATCATATTCAAATTTCACTTTTATAAACACAATAACACTTTCTTTTCCTAAATGTTACTAGCACTTAGATTTTTAATGAATCAATGATGTGCATAGATTATGAAATAATGAGCATATTGGTTTAACCAACTGAGTGTCTACACTGCTTTCTCAAACATTTTGGTGAACATTAGAGAAAAATTGAAGCTGACAAGTTTCATTTTTCTTTAAATAATATGTATTCTCTTGGAAGCTTAGATTTCCCTTTGCTCATAAGCATAGTAAGACATTGAAAAGTAGTATTTTTCATGGAGAGTTTAACTAAGTATTGATATAGTAGACAACTTATCTTTCAGTAAGATTTTATTGAATGCTCATTTGCTATTACTGTGATCACCGAACCTATTACCATCTCATCAGAATGTCTTATTCATAGTGACATAATAAACTATTGTCCTTGAATTATAGCTTTATTTTTTATTGTTTTTTATATTTTAGTTTTTAATAAAAATTAAAAACAGTAAAGAACTTTAAAATGATACAAAATTTCACTAAGCAAAATGATAAGAATTCAGCAATGGTTGTTGGATTTCATATTGCTATCTTCTAATTTGTTGTTCAGATCACTAGATATATGCATGAAAGTTGTTCAAAAAAGAGAAGAAAAATTTTAGCATCATCTATTCATTTCAGTAGACCAGTAGAAATCAGCAATATAGTTATCCAAGCTATCCTGTGTATGCACATATATTTTTCCTTCTTTTCATTCTTTTTTCCTATCAACCCAGTTGTTCCTTCCCTTTGAATACTTTCCTTGCCTTTCACAGCATCTATTGTACCTTGCAGATTTGATTTCCTCTTTCAGCTTCCTTCACTAGAGAGACAGCATAATGTTTATACAAGTGGGTCTGATTTATTTCACTTATGAACATGGTCTTTATTTGCACCTATTTACATATACAAGCCTTGAGTTTATTGTTCTTTATAGAGGAGCAGTACTTTGTATAAAAATGCCACACCTTCTTATGCATTCCTCTGATAGTGAGCATTTGGGTTGTTTCGAAGATTTAGTATGACAAATTGTGCTACCCTAAACATGGGAATGCATATAACAATGGGGCATGACATTTTCAGTTCCCTCGGAAAAATACCTATGAAGGGAAAAGTTTGGTCAGATAGGATCTCTAATCATAGATTTTTCAGGAATCTCCACAGCGATTTCCATAGTGGTTGCACCAATCTACACTCCCTCGAACAGTGCAGAATTGTTCTTTTATTCTTATAGCACTTCCCCTATTTGTTATTGGTTGCCTTCTTGATGATAATGATTCCTTTTGGGGTGAAATTCAACCTTCTTGTTGTTTTAATTCACATTTTCAAATGACCAATGATGTTGAATATCTTTTCATGTATTTATTGACCATTTGTATTTCTTACTCTGGGAAAAATGTGTGTTTGTCTCAGATACCGATTCTTTGAATGGTAATTTTAACTTTGTGGGGCCTGCTTTTTAAAAATTCTGTATATGTTCTAGATTGTAGGACAATCTGCTAAAAGTCTTTCCAAATTTATAAGTTTCCTCTATACTATATTGGTGATCGCTTTATTTTATTTTATTTTATTTTATCTTTTTTTGGGGGGGGCGGGGCTTGAGCTCACAATGTTGCACCTGCCAGGCAGGCACTTGTGCCACGAAGTTATCCCCCAGGCCTCTAATTTATTTTATTGATTTTACTTTTAAAAACATAGAAACTTTAAAAAAAAAAAATGAAGCCGGGCGTGGTGGCTCACGCCTGTAATCCCAGCACTCGGGAGGCTGAGGCAGGAGGATTGGTGTGAGTTCGAGACTAGCCTGGGCTACAAAAGTGAGCTCAGGACCAGCCTCAACTGCATAGCGAGACTCTGTCTCAAAAAGGCAAAAAAAAAAATAAATAAATAAATAAAAAAATGAAGATGATTGGTATTCAACAGTGGTTGTTACATTGCACATTACTGTCTTCAGTGTAGTTGATCATATAGCTTTACTTTGAATTGCAATTTTGTGTTGTGATTTAAAAAAAAAGTCCAAAGAGGTTCAAATTTTTCAGCAACAACAAAATAAATACCATAGCTTGAAATTCATCATTTTTGTCCATGACACTTATTACACAGAGTCATAAAGAGTTTTTTCATTCAAGAAATTGTAGGTAAAGGTTAGGTGAGATAGTTCAGTAGACTAAGGGGCTACCTAGGCAAGTGCAAAGACTGAGGTTCTATCCCTGGCACCACATGCCAGCTAAACATGCCAGCCCCCTCCCCAGGCATGCTGAGCCTAGAAACCAGGCTTGGTGGCATAAACCTATGATTGCAGCGCTAGGGAGGCTGAAAACAGGAAAAAAAAAGTAGTATTGTGACCTACGTAGTGAGACCCTATACCAAGTACATAAATTAACAAACAAACAAACAAATTGTAGGTAAATTATTTTTATCTCCTAGTCTGCTGGCTAGGAAATCGCTCAGCAGCTATCTTGAAAGATGCATGAACTTTTCTTTAGCTGTTTTGTGAGTGTAAAACTTGTATTGAATTCTAGAAGCACTGCTTCTGATATTATGTAAAGGCAGAGTGATATAGTTTCTAAAAGTCTTTGAAAATATTTTTTGCTGTTCCAGTGTTGACAGTATTGACACTTTAGTCGTCATTTCATTTATTCATGAAGTGTTCCTCTAGACAATTTATCATATCTGTTTGTAGTGACTGAATGAACTTCTGTATAAACTCAATTGCAATTACTGTTTTTAACTGGAATTTTGTTGTATAAGAATATCGAGTAATTCATTTTCCTTTGAGGTGTGACAATTTGTATTCAAATGAGCTAGGATTTCTTGTTGAATTCTTTTTTCCTACAGTAATGTCTTCTATCCCAAAATGTTCAAGAGTAGACTCACTGTCTTCACATTTCTTACTTAGCAAAGTCTCTTCAGCAGTGCTTGGATTGTGTGTCCTTAAGTCTATACCTGGTTGGACTTCAGTAGTTTACTGTACGTAAATGTAGAGATTACAGATATGTATCAGATGATATCCACTTGTTTTATTGTTATGGTGAAATTTCATGCAAGGCTAAAGAAGTGTTCTACTATAGTACTTTACTTGTGTTTTCAGAGTACAAGTGTGTCATATTTTCACATCTGCTTTTCATTCCCAAATGCTCCTTAGAAAGCCTTCCTTTGTATTTTCTGTTACTCTAAATTAAGTGCTCAATATCCAGTAAATTCCATAAATATGCAGTAAGAAATGTTATGAGAAAATGTAACTATGCAAGAGGAAAAAGATGGAGAGAACAAATAATCTTCCTCTTTTGCATAATAACAGGTGACTGGATAAGGAGACTCTTTAGAAAAGAATCTTTGGAGGCTCAAGTTAGGTGTATTTCCAAATGCTTGATATGTATTTGTCTTTTTCCCTTTTCTTCATGGAAGTTATATGTACAGCAAATCGTTATCATTCCAAAATGATAACAAAGAACTGAAGAAAACGTCCTTCAATCAATCATGTCTCGTTTTATACATAAAAACTACTGTTTCAACTCAGTTGCAGTGGGAGTTGTAAAATGGACACAATGATCTAGAAATTCTGAAATGAAGCTCAAGAGTCCTGTTCAAATCAGTTATGAATTTATCAACTCTTTTTCTTTGTTGAGATCTCAGTTACCTCATATATTTAATGATAGTGTTCATTTGATTACTGTGGCTCCTTGGATCTACACTGCAAGTAAATATAATGTCTCAAATATTTTATCTAATATTAAATTTTTAATAAAATCTACAGTAATGAGCTTAAGTAAAATATTCTCAGTACTAGATATCTAGGAGATCATCTTGAAGTAGATGGAATATAGAATATAGTTGGAGAAATGAACAATTATTTTCTACTCTTGCTCAGAAGAGTGGACATAGGTTTCTGTTGAATCTTTCCTGACTGCAGTATTTTATTTTTGTCTGCCTTTAATTATCTAATTCCTTTATATGAAAGTACCATTAGGATTACCCTGGGAATATAACTAATCTTAAGCAATAAAAGATGTTTGTGCATTCTAATTGCCTCCCCTTAATGGCCCTGCTCTTCATCCCATTGTGCTCTGGAAATGTCACATTTCTGTGGTCTATGACTCACATAAGAAATGAATGTGTAAATAGTGTCAGAATATAGCAATTTGCCGTATGAAAAGGGAGGCAGATAGCTTTTGAAAACGATAAAGTACATAAATAAATATTTCTAAACTGAAAAATTTCTTACTTGTGCTTAGTAGTATGATTTTATGGCATATTTAGTTATTGAGTCATGTAATAAGGGCTTATTTGCCCAGTCTGTTTCTTTGGCCTGGTGATAATAGACCGGAAAATAGACCAAATGGACATAAAAGTGAAAGATCATTAGCAAATATAAGAAAAATATGTGATTTCTTTTCTATTAGTAGCTGAGTTTTCTTTGTTGCTGATTTTTTTAGTTTCTCACATAGTGCAGGCTTCCAAACATTTGCTATTTTCTTTTCATGCAATTTGAATTAATGTGGGTAATTGTGGTAGTTAGAGGCTTTACTCTCTCAGATGGTAATTATCCAATCTATAGTTTCATTCTGAACTCAGTAAAACAGTATTAGAACAGTTGATATTTATCAGAAAAGATGTCTGTATTGCTGAATATATCGGTATGTAATCATATGGAAAGTAAAGCAATTTACTCGCCACGATGTCTTAATCGCGCCCTATGGTAGTAGGTCTCATTCGTGCTAATACATACTGTCAACAAGCCTATGATACATTCATGTGAATGTCTTTCTTCAGAGTTTAAGTTATAATTGCTCAGAATTCATAACTGAGCAAGAAAACATGCTTAAGAATTCCTGTTAGCAGATAAAATAGCTATACACTGGTAATCATAAGGGAAAGGAACTGCTAAAACAGTAGATTTGACTTTGTTTTGTTTATTTTTTTTTAACATTTAAAGTTATTGGGTATCAAAAATGTCACTGTTTGGGATTTCTAAAAGTTGAACAGAGAGTTCTTTGTCATTCTCTCATAAAGGAACTAAGAAAAGCATTTCATAGTTTAGTCTCCTTTCGTTGATCTCAAAGTGGCAATCAAATGAAAGATAACTTTTAGAGGACATGGTCTTTCATAAAATTCTTATTCACACAGAAATTACTTCATTTTAGAGAACAATGGTGAGATTATTATTCCCATTTTTCTCTCTAAAATATATTTTAAACATGGAGATTTGTGTAACTGTCAGGAAGTAAGGACGTTCAGTCCATTTAATTTGCAGGACAACACTGAGATGTTGCATGGTGGACCCTTGCACTGGCAGCATTGTTTACATTTCTGTTGGTTGG
>PVJA010051519.1:0-12805 GCA_004027025.1 Myocastor coypus
CACACACACACACACACACACACAGTCCCTTGACCTCTCTTCCCCCATGCTTTCTTGATCCTTCCTTGGCTCTCTTTATGCCAAATGGGAATAAACAGGCCTGCACTGCATTCTGTGGGGCGGGAGAGATGAAGGAGGGAATGTCAGCTAAGAGGAGGTGACAGGCAGGGCTGTGTAAGGGAAGTTGCTCGGGAGGGGTCTCTAGCCAGTCCTGGAAAAGGTGTGAGTGAAGTGGAAAGAGTTGTTTCTTGGGGGCTCTGTCCTCCACAATCCCCAGCAAGGATGGAGGGGGTGGGGAGGCTGGCCCAGAGGGACTCCAGGCCATCCCCAAATTTGGTAATTAGGCCTCTCTGTGTGGTTTTCCTGCTCCAGAAAATGTTAACTTATTGCAGTTTGAAAAATGATCAAGCTAGGGCTGGGGACGCATCATCTGGGGCAAGGAAGAGAGAAATTTCTTCTTGTTCTGCAGGGAATTGAGCAGCAGCCCCCAACTCCCAGCCTGCTCCCTCACTCCCTGTTGTCTCACAGGGACATCCTTCTCTCTGTGTCAAATGTCAGCAGGCTCTTCCCAGGAGTGCCTTGCCTTCCCCAGATGCCAACCCTGGTGGCATTTATCACAAGCCTCCCAACTTCTGAGGGGAAAGACGTGTGCAGAGAGGTCTGAGATTCCATCCCAGTGAGGCCAGGCTTCCCCGTAGGAAGATATTGTCTGCCTTTGGGGATTATCACAGAGGCCATAGGGGACCTAGATGCACTAGGCAGGATAGCCTGGAGCGGACAGCTGGCTAGATGTAGCATGGCAAACTTATATCTGCTTCTGTGGTCCTGCAAACTATGTTTCACCTGCCTAGCTGTCCCCTCACCTTCACTGTCCAATGAGATAAAAGATGATTCTAGAAAAAGTTCCTGAAGCCAGCAGACCATTACAGTGAAGCAACACGTCCCAAATTGGCCCTCACTCCTGCTTTTCCTGCCCTGTGGAGCCTGGCTGAACAACAGGCCAAGCTCAGCGCTTCGCAGAGCAGTCCAGAACTGCTGCTTCCAGCTGTTGGGCCATCCTTGCACTTCCTCCTTTCTCCTGCCCTGAGCCCTCAATGCTCCTCTACCCTCACAATGTCAAGGCCACTGCACCGCTGCTAAGGCCCAAAAGTGAGCAAGTTATGGGCTCTATCTCAAAGAAATTTTTAAAAGGGCAGCCACATGTGGAGAGAAGTGGGGCAACATGGACACGTTGGATCCTCACCTCTGTTCACCCCCAACGCATCAGTGTCACATCTGTCCACCTCCCATCTCTGTTGCTGCCTCTCACTTCACTGTCCACCGCTGTCCTACTCCTCTGTTCTTGTCCTCTATACATTGTGGCCCCCAGCTTCAACCCCAACACCACTCTAATCATCACTAGTTTCAATTGGCCAGGAAGTCTATTCTCTGCCCTTTATGAATATAGATCCTGAAATGGACACACCCACAGGGCAAAGAAAGACACAGAATTGTTTTTGTGTGTGTGGGACCAGGTTTCGAACTCACGACCTTGCACTTGCCAAGCAGGCACTTGTGCCACGGGGCTATCTTCTTGGCCCTTGACAGAACATTTTTTACAGAAGAAAAGGAAAAACCTCTCATGGATGTGTAGGAAAGTATTTGTATTGTAGCCTGCAGCTCCAGCAACCTCTTGGGGACTTGTGGAATCTCTCACATCTGCTTGGAGTCTTGAAGCGAGGTGAAGAGCTGTTCCCAGCCTCCACAATTGTTCTTCATCTCCTCTCTTTCCCAGTGAGCCAGCACTAGCCCTTGTAGCAGTTGAGAGCCAAGGCACCAAATAAAACCAGGCCTCAGACTAGCGGTAGTGTCTGTGCTTCAACTGAAACACGGAGGCGGCTTGCTAACTCAGGATTCTCAGAATTCTTGCCAAGCCTGGCTCAACTCAGTGCCACCTGTCCTGACAGACAGCAGGTAAGAAGGCCCAGGAGCTCGGGAGCATCAGATAAAGCATCCCTATGCTAAGCCACTATTTTCTCCACACTGTCACACCTGCTACAAGAAGACCCCCATTCGCAGCTAATGCTGAAACCTATGGTTTTCCAACTAGACCTGCAAACCAGTAGCACAAGCTTATTCCCTATACCACGCTGTGCCAATCTTATTAGAAATGTGGGCCCTGGGCTCCACCCACTGAGGCAGAAACACTGGGGTAGGACATGGCAAGCTGCCCTTAAGGAGCCCTCTGGTGTTTCTCATGCATGCTAGAGTTTGAGGGCCAGAAGAGGGAAGCAGACCCTCATCTGTATGAAGGACACTATAGCGCCTGGCTACCAGAAAGTAGCATTCATTCGAGTTTGGTGAAAGGACAAAGAAGCATGAAGCTACCTGTTCCCCAGAATTATTGGTGAAGAGGCCAGGTGACCACAGTATGGAGTGGCTGCACGACATATTTGGCCTGGAGTCCTATGTCGCTGAGGGCTGGATGTCCACTATGTGCTCCATCTCCTCATTTACCCTGGCCAACTCTGTCATGTGTCACACATGTAAAAACTCCCTGCCTCGCACTGGCTGTTTGTCTGCCCAGAATTGTGCCTCCCAGGAGCCCATGCAAATTATTCACTCCTTCTGAATTTTTCTGAGTCAGATAGAAATTGAATTCAGTGCAAGGAACCAACACCCTACCAAACACACACACACACACACACACACACATCGAATCTAGCTTGGACACAGGGGTTATTTATAGTCTTCAGTGCAGAAAGTCTGGGGGTTGGCAGTTCAAGGATGGTACAGTAGCAATGTGGGGTCACTAAGGCTCTGCTTTCTGCTCTTACATCTTAACACCAGCTTTACTGTGAAGGTCCCCTTAGGGCTAAGAGGGTTGCTAGCATTCCAGTCATTGCATCACCATTCTAGAAAACAGAAAATTAAGGAGCACACATTTGAGCCAGGTCAGCTTCATTATAAGCTCCAACAACCCCTCAGGCCATTTTCTTTATATTTTATTGGTCAGAATTTGTATGTAGCTGTAAAAAGGGGCAGGAAATGCAGTGTCTTAGCTGGACAGTGCCATCATGGTAGGACTGGGGCTTTGCTTGCAGGGTAGAAAGGAGTAGAGCGTGTGTGGTAACTACGAAGGTACTGTCTCTGCCAGCTTTCCTTTGCTTCCAGCAATGCTGCTTCTCAGCAGGCTCCGCTTAGAACTGCATTGGTTCCTTCACGACAGCATTTATCATAGCTGGCCTCGGGAGGTCCACCAGGCAGGAGATTCTCCTGGGAGCAGCTGCTGTGTGTAGCTGAGACAGAGACCCACAGACATAGAGAGATGAGAGGGCGGTGGGCATGTAATGGCGGTGCCACGGAGCCAAACAACAGCCTGAGGGCACGGCTTGCTTTCAAATCAGCCTTGAGTTTGCACTGTAGCCCTGCTATACAGTGCCTCTGTGACTTCAGCCGTTAGGGACAATGACCTGGGAGCGTTTGCTCTTTCCCACCACTTTACTTCTATCTGGCACCTCATTTGCAGCTCGGTGATGCCAGGCTGTTATTATCCACACTTCAGACCAAGGGCACTGGTGTCAGCAGACTTGTCCATGATCTTCCAGGTCTCCTAAGGGTGAAGTTCGGCTGCCAACCTCGAGATCCAAACTAGAGGCCCCACTACAGTCATTGAGCCACAGTGGCTCCGTAAAGCTGCTGTGCCCCGGGTTCCACTGAGGGGTGGCTCATGCCAAGGATTCCTGCTATTGTGTGTGTGAAACTGCTCCTCATGCCGCCTGGCTCAGTGAGCTCTCTTTCCAGTTGTAGAGATCAGGGGCTGGCAGGCCTAAGCTACCTTCAGAGACAGGGCTACTGTCTTCCCTCTCCGTTCTTTCTGTTGGTGTGGCAGTTTTCTGAGCCCAAGAACCAACTCATCTCAGGAAGAGGACAAAGCTGCTGGTACAGGCATTGTCCACCGAGGGAGCTCTGCTAATTTCTGCTTCCCAGGGCAGCAGTTCCCCAGGAGAGCAGGTGAGCACCCCTGGCTACAGGAAGGAGTGGGAGGGCCTGGGGAAATAACTCCAAGGCATAAATAGCAACATTTTCCTGGCAAGCACAAGATCCTGAGTTCCTCCGCAGCCCCGCATGCCACACTGGCCCTGGATCCCTGGGCACACCATGCTGGCCCCTGAACTGGGCACGGCGGTACAATTTGTAATCTCAGCACTTGGGAAGTTGAGACAGGAAGATTACTGCAAGGTGCAGAACAACTTTGGGGCTACAAAAGTGAGCACAAGGCAGCCTTGAACTGTGTAGGGAGACTGTCTCAAATAATAAATTTTTTTTGTCTTTTTGAGACAGGGTCTCTCTATACAGTTCAGGGTGGCCTTGAGCTCAATTTTTCTTTTTGTTTTGTTTGTTTTTTTGTTTCTTTTTGGCGGGACCAGGATTTGAACTCATAGTCTGGCACTTGTCAGGCCGGCACTTGTGCCATGTAGCTATCTCCCCTGGCCCTTGAGCTCACTTTTGTATCCCAGGCGGATCTTGAACTCTCACCATTCCTCTTGCCTCACACTCTCAAGTGCTGGAATTACAGGCGTGCACCACCATTCCCGGTTCAGTAACAATCTTTGAAAGTATGGGATTAGGGTGATATGGTACACACCAGTAATCTCAGTGATCCTTCACTGGGAGGCTGAGGTAGAAGGATCACATGGTACAATCCACCCTGACCTGGGTTTAATTTGCAAAAGAAAGGGAGAGAGGGAGGGGAGAGGAAGAGAGAGACTAGACTAGACAGACAGACAAACAGACCAATGAACAAGAAGAGGAAGAGAAGGAGATGAGGCGGCAATAGGGACAGAGTTCCCAGCAGACAGGCACAGCTTCCTGGGCACACTCCTGCCCTCTCAGGGTCATCCACTTCTTGGACACTCATACCATCAGCTGCTCAGCTGGAATGCGGTAACATGCCCCATACTGCTTGAGGTCGCCTTGTCCAAGAAGCCCAGAGCTCACTTGACTCTGCTGCCCTCCCTTTGTGGCTGCTCCAGCATTCCCCGGAGTATGAATGATCACGGTGTAACAAGATCCTTTTCCCCCAAGCAGAGAGCTGTAGGGGAGACTGAGATTGTGTCCTGGGAAGCTCTGCCTTCAAGGCACCCACCCTTGGGCCTGTCCCATAGCCAGTGTTTGACAGAAAAGACCAACAGATGAACCCGTGAGAATCCAAGGAGTGTACCCGTCTCTGTGCATTGGCCTGGAGGGATGTGTGGGTGGGAACTACCCAGGGCTGTCAGATCAGAACAGTGCTTCTCCTCAGGGCCACAACAATGGGAAGAGAGAAAGTGGCATGAACAGTTCAAGTTCTGACACAGAAGAAGCGAAAAGAGCAAAACGTCCTGGTGCTCCTGTCAGTGTGCCAGAAGCAGGCAGCCAGGAGACCCGAGTCCTGGTGTCTCCCAAGGATGCTGATTAAGGTGTGACAAGAAGCCTCGGCCAGGGGGATGCACACATGCACACGCACAAAATCAAGGCATAACGTCCTAGTCATACTTAAAGGTGAGAGAAGAAAATAATACCAGTAATGCTACAAGGCAGCCTTGGCACAGGCGTGTTGTTTATTTCTAGTGCTAGAAGATGGCTCCTTTAGAGAGCGCCTCACTTGGACCCTATGTGTCCAAGCCTGCTGAGGGTCTGATGTTCTACTTTCATCGGGAATATTGAGCATGAAATCCTCACATTATGTGGGCTGTCTGGTGACAGCTGATGAAGAGATAGAGTGTGCAGTGCAAGAGTGCCAAGGACGCCTGCCTCCACTGCCCAGGGACAAAGCACTTGCTTAATTGGGCCTTGGGGAGCAGCAACAGCCTAAGGGAGGAAAGCAGGGACATCTGGGCCCTCTGCCACCCATCGCTACACCAGGCCTGACTTGGCAGACAGGTTGTGGACCTGGGGGAGGCTGAATGCACTTCCGCCCTGAGGGCAGAGGAGAGCCAGAGATCCTGGAACTCTGGATGGAAGGAAGGTGGACCAGCACAAGCCCAGGCCGTTGGCTACAGTGGGGGAGGGTGCCAGGCTGCAGGAAATGGGGGGATTTGGCTTCAATTGTATGCATTTGGAGCCCCACAGAACTTCCTGCATGGGCTATGGGATCTGTTACTGAGAGTGGGGCCAAAAGCCAAGGCTTTTCTAGGTGAACAGTCAGGAGGGTTTGCAATGTTCCTGGAGGTTTTGGACTGCTTTCCCAAGCATTCAGTCCCAGTGCACTCATCTATTCAGCTCAAGGGTTAGATGCGTTTTGTTTGGTTTTGCTTTTTTCCAATACTGAGGAATAAACCATGGCCTTCATACACCCACACCACCTAAGTTTGTAAAGTTCTGTTCTAGATTAATGAGTGCTATCTTTATTCTGATTTCATTAAAATAAAATGTTGAAATCATAAATAAATAAGTGGATAGATAGATAGATAGATAGATAGATAGATAGATAGATAGATAAAAAGAGAATGTCCAAGCCACATACCTAACCAATAAAATTCAAGTCTTTGGGATAGGGCCTGAGCACAGGCATTTTGAGGTGATTTCCTAGATGGCTCCAGCATGCAGCCAGGCTTGAACAACGAAGGCCAGAGAGCCATCCACAGATATCTGGGTAGATGTGTCCCCAGCTCGAGGCCAGCAGTTCTTCCAGGTGTCTGACCTCTAGGCTTCCTGCTGCAACTTCAGCCCATAAGCTCTCCCTCAGTGAGGACGGAGAAGGAGCACCTTCACCCTAAGAACCTATTCTTCTTGCAAGTTCTTTCTTCCTTTCTTTCTTTCATTCTTTCTTTCTTTCTTTGGTACTAGGGATCAAACTGAGGAATCTGTGCTTGCCAAGCAGACACTGAAGCCACTGAGCTATCTCCCCAGCCCTTGAGCTCACCATACTGCCCAGGCTAGTCTTAAATTCACTGCAGTCATCCTGCTTCAGCTTCCTGAGTACTGAAATTGTGGACTTTGCATCCTATGCACTCCTTTTTTACAGCAAGCCCTGGCTGACTTAATAGAGAGGCAAAGGGACTAGGGTGCCTCATATCCCCAGAGTGCACCTTGATCCTCCAATCCAAAGGATGCTGACTCCCAGCCAGAGACTGCCCACAATGCTTGGGGCTCCTCAGCCTGAGGCACAGAAAGCTAATGCTCTCAGCTATCCTACCCTTTTCTGTGCCTCCCTGTTGGAGACCCTGATTCCTTAGGCTAGTGGGGCTAATGGACAGATCACCTCCTTCACTATCATCACTCTGGAGAACCTGCTCCACTGGCCTACAATGTGGGGGTGTCAAGAGGAGATGTTCTAGTGGGATGTGGTGATGCTCACTTATAGTAAGGAGGCTGAGGCAGAAAGATAGCTGCCTGCTAGAGATCAGACTAGGCTACATAGTGAGCTCAAGGCCAGTCTGAACTACATAGCAAGACCCTGTCTCAAAAAATAAATGAATAAAAATAAAAAAGAAGAGATGGTGCTGACCTGGTTTCGGGTACTCAAGGGCAAGCCATAGGTGGTGGTACACAACTGAAGTTCCAGCTACTAGAACAGTTTTTTAAAAAGTATTTTAAAATAATAGCAAGAGTCAAAGCTTGGCTGTCCAGGGCATGGAGAGAGGATCAAAGTCCCTCTGGGGGCACAGTTGGGGAGCTGGGTTTGAACCCTGCTCAGTGTCCAGAGGCTGGAGCTGGGACCACACAGAGGGAAGCGGAGCTAAGACTTCATTCTGTATCTCCATGCTTCAGTTTAGCACTTACCTATTGCATTTTAAAAGTTCTCCTACTTTTGCCTAAAGAGAGTTCTAGCACTTGGAGGTAGGGATCATTTTCCAAAGTCAATGCGTTAGTTAAAGGTCTGAAGGCAATCAGGAAAAGAAACCTCACTCTCAGGGACTGTGAAAGGAGACATTGGTAATGCTGGCCTCAGGGAATCCATTTAGCAAGGACAATCCAAACATCACACACCCAAAGGTTACCAGCTCATGTGCCCCAGCTACTTGAGACACCCAAGTAGGAGGATAGCAAGTTTGAGGTCAGCCTGGGCAACTGAACAAGACTGTCTCAGAATAAAAACATAAAAAGGACTGGGGACATTGGTCAGTACTCCCTGGATTGAATCTCTAGTGCTAGGAGAAGGAGGGAGGGAGGGGAGAGAGGGAGGGAGAGAGAGAAGAAGGAAGGAAAGAAGGAAAGAAAGAAGGAAGGAAGGAAGGAGGGAAATAATCATGGTGAAAATTATAAGGTGGTAGCTTTTCATGTTCAAGCTTCTTGAAAAGCTGCTCTAAATGTTACTGTCATTACAGTACAGTCTACATGAGAGGCAAAGAGCTTTCTGATGCTAGAGCTGACATCAGTGGGAAACTAGTCTGTCTCATCCAATGGGAATGGGGGGGCGGAGATTCTCTAAGCTCTCTAGCTGTAACCACTTGTAAGATCAGTTGCCAAGTAGTGATCTAATTCAAAAGCTGGTTCTTGGAAGCTGGGAGGCGACTTAATATCTGGAGCAAATCTACAGGAGAGAAAAACGAAGGGCCATCTGGGCTTCTAGTTCTCACATTGCTCACTGGCTGGCCTGTGTGACCTTGCACAAGTATATTTCCATCTCTGGGCATCAATCCAAGAGACAAAACTCTATGGGTTTGAGAGGATCTGGCAGCCAGGGATGTCATTTTGTATGCTATAATGGGTGTCATTTATATAGCCCATGACTACATGCTGCATAATTGGTGGGGTCCAGTACAAAATTAAAATTCGGGGCCTTTTGACAAAAAGGAATTAAAAATTACAGTGCAAGAACAGCAGTGTTAAGCAAGTGCGGTTGCCTGAAGGGGCAACAGGCCAGGAGAGAGGGCACATACCTTAGTGCTTCTTTGCCTCCTGCCCTGATCCCCTTGGGCCTGACAGCCCCTCCAGGAAGCCCTTGACTGTGGAGATTCAGGGCTGGAGAGTACCCAAGGAGGAGGATAGGTCTCTGCACACCCTGGAAACTGAACTAGGGAAAATGGTTTGACAGGTAATCAATATGCTCAATTGTAATTCATTAACATCTAATGAGATCTCTAAGCATTCAGTCTTCACTGAGACCTAGGTGGCATTGTCTGTGCCCAAAGCCTCAGGGTTCCAGGTGCCAGGTGGTGGAAAGTGGGGACGTAGGGTTGGAAGGCAGGACCAGATGGCTACCGATAGAGTGCGGTAGCTGGGTAGCTCTCAGGGAGTTCTAGCCTAATGCCTTCATCATACAGATGAGGAAACTAAGACCCAGAGAGACAAAGAATGCAACCAGAAACAGTACAGTGAGTCCAAGTGTAAAAACTGAAATTGGAATGGTAAGCCACTGACATGTAGCCAGTACTGTCTTTTTTTATGTCTTTTTGAGACAGTCTCACTGTGCAGTTCAGACTGGCCTTGTGCTCACTTTCGTAGCCCAGGCTTGTCTCAAACTCACACCGATCCTCCTGCCCTAGCCTCCCAAGTGCTGGGATTACAGGCGTGCGCCATTACGCCTGGCTCAGCCAGTACTGAGTTTGCACTGCCTGGATAGCGCAAGCCTGCAGCTTGAACCTAGCTGTGCTTCCTCATATGGCCTGAGATTCCTCTTGTGGAGATGGGGCAATCCTACCATCCTATGGGTCTCTATGCTGTGCTTTATTCTTTCCCTTTTTGTGTATTAGCAGTAAGGAGTAAAATCAGAGAGTGCACAGCTCACTTCTAAGTTATTATTTTTTATTTTGAGGCTTTGCTGAATCACCAGGCTGCCCAGACTGGCCTGAACCTCACAATCCATCTTGCCTCAGCCTTCTGAATAGCTGGGATTACAAGTATGCATCATCATATTTGGCTTCTGGTGTGCTTTCTGTGAGATACAGGTACAAGCTACACTCTCTAAAGTTCACCTAACACTTCAGCTAGTTGTCTGCCTGCTCGGCCCCCCAAGGCCCTGCCTAAGGACAGCTGCTGTGCTCTTCTGGCCTCCCACTGCAGGCCCTGATGAGCAGCCTGGGAGACAGTGGAGGGAAACTGGGGTTCTGAGTGGAGAATGACATGGTGGTGTCTTGTCAAAATTTGTGTAGCACTACACATCAGACGCTGTCTTAAGCACTTTCTGAATATGAACTCATGCAATTTGTACAACAAATCTCTGAAGTTTCTCAGGGAAGCAGAAGGCCAGGATAAAATAACACAGTCAGGTCACAAAGCTAGTAGTAAGCGACAGAAACTGAAACCCAGAAAGAGTCCGCACCTTTCCGTCACTGCTATACTGCTGTGACAGGGGCTGTTTCCTCAGCAGCAGTGATGTGCACCATTGTTTGAAGGATATATGCTGGGATGCCAGGTAACAGTGAGGACCTGCATATAGGAAGAGGAGACTGATTGGCAGCTTGGGGGCAGCTGGGGGGCAGGAGAATGGACTTGGTGGGATTTTCTTCATGATATTGGAGGGTCAGCCTAGCACCTTCCCACTGAGCTACATCTCTAGCCCCTTAGCCATTTTTTTGTTTTGTTTTGAAATAGGCTCTCGATAAGTTGCCCAGTCTTGGCTCTAACTTTCAACCTTCCGCCCTTAGCCTCCTACTGTGCTGCAATAACGGATGTGCAGCACCATTCCTGGCTCTCAGTGATATTTAATTTGAGCTTCTGATGTAATGGTCCCTCTCCTTGTAGGCACACCCACTGAAGTTACATGGGCCAAAGTCCATGTTTAGGCTCAGATTTTCAAGAATTCTGACAGTGGAAGGCGGTGATTATATCCATTCAGTGGCATTCTAGGACCAGGAAGAGTATGGCAAAGGCCCAAGAAGTGAAGAGGCTGAATGGTTTGGGTCTACTCACCTTAGTGACCACTTCTACTACAGAGTTTCACTAAATTGTCCAGTCTGACTGATACAGGGGCCTCCAAATGATATAGGGGGAAAAATGAAGCTCTCAACCTGAATAGTACCTGGGACAAGTTCATGTTCTGTAAAACTGAAGAATGAATTTTGGAAACAAATGGAAGTTATGAGCAGTATATACTTACTATTTTTTTTTTGTCTTTTTTGAGACAGGGTCTCGCTATGCAGTTCAGGCTGGTCCTGAGCTCATTTTTGTAGCCCAGGCTGGTCTCGAACTCGCACCAATCTTCCTGCCTCAGCCTCCCGAGTGCTGGGATTACAGGCGTGAGCCACCACGCCCCGCTATACTTACTATTTTTTATTTTATATTTTGAGCAGAATATATTTATTGGGGGGGGAAGAAAACTCTCTTCTGAGAGAGGGAGAGTAAAGGGATCCCCTGATGTGTCAGTCCCCAGGAAGCTGTCTCTTTTACCAGCTTTTGTAGAGTAATATCATTCAGTGAGGCGGGTCTAAGGTAGTGGAGAACATGGGAACTTGCTTAGGTGGGGATGAGGTGGGACAAAACTATAGTCAACCAATAAGATTAGAAGCACCACTGCTCAGGCAAAATTGATTAAATCCAGTACCAAAAGGGGGAGCAAGTCATGTCAGAACAGGATCTCTTCCTGCTGGGGATTGGGTTAGTTTTTCATTTGGACTTTTTAAATGTGATTGATACTTATTTAGAATATCAATCACTGACACCCATTCCTAGGGAAGCATGTGACTGCATTTATTTACTCTTGTTTGTCTTGAGGACTGGCGCACAGCAGGGGTTTGTCTCTTCTAAAGTTGCAAAGTCACCTTGTCTTTTATATTCTCTTTGAGGGTCTGGTCCTTTCTGCCTGCTTAGAATATTTCTATGTAATTCAGCTGCCTACAGCATGACCTGGAACTTGTGACCCTCCTACCTCAGCCACTTGTGTAGCTAAGATTACAGGTAAGTACCACCATATCTGGTTTGGAATGGGTGTGTTTAAAGTAGGCTTGCAGAAGTCTAATTTTTTTATCTCTTGAACACCCTTCCACACCTTTGCTCCTATTTCTGTCTATCTTGTCCAGTTCATCATTGGGGACACCAAGAACCTAGAAAGAAGGCTGACATGACCCCTCCTCAGGCAACATCACCATCTGAGGATTAGGGCTTCCATATCTGAGTTTTGAGGAGACAAAACATCCAGTCCATAGCAATCACTGTTTTCAACACAGCTGTCTGCTGGACTTCTTGACTGGCAGACAATGACTGTTCTTGGGGTTTCCACCTCCTGGTGCCATTCACTGACAAGCATTGGCTTACTGACTTCCAGTCCTTTTGGTGTTTTGTTTTTATTTTATTTTTTTTCTTGTTTCAGAACTTTTGTTTTGTTTATTTACTTATTTTTATGGCCGGATCAGCCTGCCCTGAGGGCAGAGCTGACACAGCATGTGGTGCCGGGGATCAAACCGTAGTCCGTGCAGCCATCTAAGCTTTCCTAAGCAGGTGCTTTAGACCACTGAGCCATCCTGCTGGGCCCCTGGTGTTTTCTTCTTAAAGACAAAGTTATACTTTACTATTGTCTCAGTTAGTTTTCTCCTTATTGCTGGGACAAAATGCCCAGCACCCAGAATTAAGGAAGAAAAGGTTTATCTAGCGCACAGTTTGTGGTGGCTTCAGTCCACACTCAGCCGGTTCCAAGGCAGAGTGGCACATGACAGAGGGCAGTAGTTCATGGTGTCAGAAAACAGCAAAGAGCAAGAGCAAAAGGGAGGAGTGGCAGCAACGATGGCAACAGAAAGCAAGCCTCTCCCCTCTTATGTTGCATTTAGGATATCCACCCTAGGCTGGGTTTAGCACTTGCTCCCATAATGGCAGCCTCAGGTCATACATTTATCACAGACCATAAAAGTTCACCCCATAACTGAATGATGCTTTAGAGGAACAACCAGACAGAAACCAAATATTA
>PVJA010051520.1:0-12814 GCA_004027025.1 Myocastor coypus
AAGACCTAAAATTGTGAACAATCCAGTAGACAGGCAATGAAATGGAAGCCAGGCGTGGTGGTGCACGCCTGTAAGTAATCCCAGCGGTTGAGAGGCTGAGACAGGAGAATTGGTGCAAGTTCAAGACCAGCCTGGGCTACAAAAGTGAGCTCAAGGCCAGCCTGAACTGCATAACAAGATGGTCTCAAAAAAATAAAATTAAATTAAAATAAATAAAATTAAATAAATGGCTCCATCTGCCAATAAACTCTAAAGATAAAGCCTTCACTGGACTATGCTAGCAACCAGGCAACCCAAACCACATCTTTTAAAAACCTGGTGCAGTTCTTACAGAACTAGATACACAAGACTAAGTTAGGAAGTAGGGTCAAGATATCTCCAAGGAAGACCTCCAGTTGTGTGCCTATGTTCCCATGTGAAGGCTGCTCGTGACCAGGGACTGTTGATATCCAGTAATGAATTCAACTGAACAAATATTAGTGGAATACCAGAAGAAATTTTATACATTGAGAAAACACAATTACTAGAACTACTCCAGACACCAGCCCCACCCCCAGGGCAGGTGCTTTCAGTCTTTGACTCAGCTATACTGGCAGGGACTTTACTTGGGAAAATGAAAACAATGAGCTTGCCCAAGTTGAAAATAACTTGTCCAAGGCTGGCTAAATAGCTTAGCAGATTAAAACGCCTGCTTAGGCAGATGTAGCAGCCAGGGTTCAATCCGTGGCATACTGTGCAGCCCTGCCCCAGAGGCACACTGAGCCACTGACAGAGACTAGGCATGGTGTTTTGTTTTGTTGTGGTACCAGAGATTGAACTCAAGGACCTTTTGCTTGCCAGGCAAGCTCTTATTCTACTGTGCTATCTCTCCAGCCCGAGAGTAGGCATGGTGAAACATGCCTGTAATCCTATCTCTTGGGAGGCTGAACACCATGAATCCAATCTATATAGTGAGACCCTGTAGACCCTGACCTAAATACAAAAAATGCATAAATAAAAATTTAAAGAACAGTAGTAATTTATCTTGAGACTCAGGAACTTTTCCTCCTGTGTAGCACCATTGCTTCCACTCGTGTACTCCAGCCAACTGGACAGGAACTGAGCCCTTGCTCTTTTAGTGTGTGGGTCAGTATGGCAACTCATAGCCAATCCCTCCTAGTTCCTTTAGCTGCCAGGACTTCCCCTGACAGGGCCTTCACTAATGCTTCTCATAGTCTATTTTAATGATGCATATTTAATCACTTAGCAAACATTGTTTTCTCTTCTTTAACAGATGCTAGACTACAGATGATGACCTACGCCATGGACCAAAATCTGCCTTCATATCCAAAGCTCATCAAAGAATCCTTCAAGGAAGAGTATGGTTTATGGAACTTAAGTGTCAGTGGGGCTCAAGCCCTGTAAGAGTTCCACAGTCCCCTTCCACCATTCCTAGTCATTAGAAAGCAGCTACAGAAGACAGACAGTCCATCCTTAGCACCCCTTAAAGATTTCCAGGGACAGAGCTGGACAAGACAGCTTAGTGGTCTAATTAGGCAAGCTTAGGCAACCACAGGGACCACAGTTCAATCCCTGACACCACATGCTACACCAGCCCAACCCCAGGGAAGGCTGAGCCAATCATAACATAAAGTTCATTAAAAAATAAAAATAAAAAAAAAAAAAGATTTCCAGGGAGCAGGTTTTTGGGAGAATAATATTGATAGTACAACCAGGGCTGACGGATCACTCTCCACTCATCTAAACCTGGGCAACACTACAGGGCCAAACCCTGACTTTTGACCCAAGCTCACTATTTAGGGGCTGAAAGACAAACAAAAACCACAGTCTGCCCTGGAAAATTCCAAAATTTCAAACCAGGACAAATGCATGCCGGACCTGCCAGCATGACCTACAATAATCTTTCTTCACTTGAAGAACACTGAAAGTTCACACACATGGAGTGCATCTCATATGTTCAATTATGGCAGAGTGTTGTAAAGTTTTGAGTTGTCGGTGCCGAAAGAAACGACGAGAAGACCCGGTGAATAAGCTTCAGAGGACTCACTGAGACTTGTCTCTCTCAAAGTGAGCCCAGAGCTGCAGAAATAGCTCACTTTTATTGAAGGCTACAAGAAGGCTATGGAAATGTGCGAGAGACTACTTTACAGATTACAAAGCACTATGTCTTCTACCATTTGCCTAACACTAGGTTCATACAGATGCTAACAGATAACCAAGGAGCCGGGGAGGTGACAATCCTTATCATCTCAAGCAAGAGATCAAAAAACAGGGCACCAGCAAAGGAAGCCGCTATCTGCAGGTGTAAATCCCAGCTTTCCGGGACATACAACAGACAGCAGCCCTCCCTGGGCTCTGTTTCTTGTTTCCTGCTTCTCAGGATATCAATCGGGCATATTGCTATAGCAGAGTGAGTTACGGGAAAGGACCTGCGGTTGACAGAGCTGACAACTCAGCACTTGTCAATCACGCTGTCAGTCATGCTCTTGATACCCCAGTGAGGGGTTCCCTAGACCCAGTGCACCATTTTAAATCTCCCTCAACCAAAGTGCTCAGTGCTCATCCCTTTTCCTTTCTTGTGGTACAAGCCTGATCCCTCCAAGTGTACTGTGTCACCTAATTAAACTTTGCTGCTGTTTTCTTACTGAAGTGAGCCATGTCCAATTCTTTGTTTACTTGCACTCAATAATCTAGGAACCCATCTGGGACCCCATCACCCATGATAATAAAGACGATTCCAAAATGTGGCTTTACGGGCCTGGCAGGATGGCTCAGTGGTCTAAAGCGCCTGCTTAGGAAAGCTTGGGCAGCTGCAGGGACCACGGTTCAATCCCTGGCACCACATGCTACAGCAGCCCTGCCCTGGGGGCAGGCTGAGCCGGCCATAAAAATAAATAAACAAACAAAAGTTCTGAAAAGAGAAAAAAAATTAAAAAAAAAAATGTGGCTTTAAAAAAAATTCAAATTAATAGTTATAAGTCAGACTCTAACTAGCCAAGCTTCACTGTTCATTAACATGTCACTTTTCATGGGCTTCCTCATCTAGAGAATGTGGAGTCACAAGACCATCAACTCTGAGTGACCCATACCTCCCGCTTTCCCAGGTGCATTCTGTTGGCCCAGCCCCGTCATCTAGGATTAGGGTATCAACGCAAAGAAATCTTGGCTATCTGGTGGAACTCAGGCTCCTCCTTGTGGTATGTTCGTAAATTACACGCACTATACTCTTCCCTTGTTCCCCTAAATGATGACAATGAGCATGAGTGAATTTCCATGTTATCTTGTCTATTACTGAAGAAAGATTACATCTGTTCCTTTTCTCTTTCCAGCCAGAATGCTGGGCTGGTGTGCTAGCATGTTTTAGCTTCTACAATACCTCTTATTTAATTAAACCCAACTAGAAGCAGTGACAAACAAAACAGAACAATTGCAAATGAGAAGAAGGATGGAGGCTGTTCCACCCTTGAAAGCCTGGAGATGAGGAAGAGGAGAGTCCTTGGGCTGGAGAGTAGGAGCAAGGCTGAATTGCTCCATATCTGCCCCTGAATAATGAGAAGATGAGAGAGAAGAGGGAGAGGGAAAAGGAGAAGGAGAGGAAGGGAGGAGGGGGGAGAGAAAGAATGTGAAAATGAGAGTATGAATGAGAAAGAATATCCAACCAATGCTGAAAGCCTCCCCAACAAAATGGCTGCTGTGGCTAGCATCCATTCTCATCAGCAGTCTGCATATTGCTTCTGAACATGCAGAAGAGGATGTACTGCGGTGTCACCAAAAACCTTCAAGGCAACCTATGCCTAAAATGATCTAACTTCTTTAAAACATGTCTTCCCTGAACAGAACCGGAAGAAACACTTGTACTCACATTGTGGATATATCCTGGAGTTCTCAGGGATGCTTTACCCTTAAGAATAATGCTAGCACCTAGGTGCTTGGCTGCTCTCTGCGTGCGGCAACCAGAGACGGGAATACCAAAGGCTTCCCAGCTTCTTCACTGGTCGGGGACTAAGGGCATAGGGCTTCAGCTGTAGCACACGAAGAGTGGAGGTTTCCTTGCAGTTCAGGCTTTTATTAGTGAGTGGGTTGGAGCCGGCTGTGCTTACAGGCTTGATCCCGCAGCCTTGGTGTACTGGCTGGGGGGCAGATGAGGCTCACTGCTCTGCTGGTCTCTGGCACCGTTACCCCAGGAAGACACTAGCTCTTTCTTCTGGGTCCAAGGTGGCAGGGCCTCCCAGAAGGTGCTACCAGAGTGCCTCCACTTTCGTTTTCAGCTCCTGACCTGGGCAGATGAGGGTTTTAAGGATGTCGGTGTAGTAGGGGCCAAACACTTGCTGATTGTGATGTGTCAGACTGATGAACTTTTGACCCAGTTCTGCCAGCTCTGGCTCAATAAGAGCGAGGCCTCCAGGAAGATCTAGCAGAGAACGCTGTACACCAAGAAGCAAACAGCACTTGAGAAACAAATGGATCCGCTGATCTGTGAGAAAAAAAAAAAGGTAATGAGAAGGGAAAAAGGGGAAAAAGCAACCAGATTTTACAGAAAAACACTAGTCCTGCCCTACCCTCTACTTGCGTGCCTTCTAAGTTAACTGAGACATTCACCAACCTGGCCAACTCACCTACAGATAAGGAAATGTGTCAGATTTTGGAAGAAAGCTGCTACTAGTTCTCAAGGACAAGGCTAAGACATAAAAAAACAAAAACAGCCAACATAGTGGCACACGCCTGTAATCCAGCACTTGGAAGGCTGAAGCAAGAGGATCGCAGCGAGTTCAAGGCCAGCCCAAACAATATAGTGAGATCCTGTCTCAAAACACCAAAACAATTCTAATGGGTTAGTAAGTTTCTGAGTACTCAGCATTGTTTAAATAGCCATCAATTAGATACCAGGGAGCATATGATGCAACAGGAAGACCTCAGACTGACTGTTCAGATGACTGGGCTTAAGAGTGACCTGGCCTAGTTCACAGCATCCATTCCAGCATGGGGATGTGGGAGACACATAACTGGATCTGTTTTCCAGCCTAACACAGGTTTCTGTTGTGTCTGGGGTTGGTTGTGAGGGGTGTGTGTGTGTGTGTGTGTACAGGTGTATATGTGTGAAATGTCTTGGACTGCATAGAGTTATTTATAGTCCAGGGTGACTTTACTGGGTTGGCTGGACAGTATTTTACACCCACAAGTCATAAATTTCTTTCCTTTTTCTTTTTTTCTCTTCTTGAGACAGGGTCTCATTATGCAGTTCAGGCTGGTCTTGAGCTTACTTTTTGTAGCCCAGGCTGGTCTCAAACTCGCACTGATCCTCCTGCCTCAGCCTCCCAACTGCTGGGATTACAGGCATGCGCCACCCCACCCAGCCAAGTCATAAATTTCTGCCTGCAAATCTTCCTTAGAACCAGAGTCAGCCTTGAAACTGCAAGGGATACATTTTCACCCTAGCACAACAGTGACTAGAGATTTTCCACTGATCTGTCTCCTCTTGTGAAATGCTTCCAAGGGCTTCCAGGGAGGGGGTCTCCTCCCTCCTCCAATATTCTCACCACCCACAGCTACACTCACCAATAACACTACGGACGCAGTTCTCCTTCTTGGCAATGTTCTGGAGCTGTCTTATCAGAGATGCGGTGTTGTCACTACTCAGAGCAGCAAGTCCCATGTTTCTGAGGCTTTGATGGATTTGCTGAGATACCTGTTCACTCAGAGTCTGCATAGCATCCTCTGGCCTAGACAATGAGCAAGAACAAGGTAACACCCACAGGATGACGGCCCCACTCGTGGTGCAGCAACCCATAATGCTCCACACCAGAAGTTAGGCCTCTTGAGGTTCCAACTCAGCTTACCCTACACTCAACAGGACCCGAGAGGCAGGTACAGTGTCCCATGCTACCTACATGATACCAACTATTCCATAGAGTGCTTTATCCTGCTTCTTAGAAGATGAACTACAAAACTAACTCTGGGAAAGAACTTAAGAGTTTTACCATAGGATCCAGTCAGCACTACTAAGTGTTCCTTCCTCCCTGGATTTTGTTTTTATTCACTTTTTCTTTTTTAAGCTTTGGGGTACTAAGGTCTAAACCCAGTGCCTGGCACTTGCTAGTCAAAGCTAAATACCCAGCCTTGAGTTTTATTTTTATATGTACATTTTAACGCCTTTCCAGGATATCAGCCATGATCCTTTATCCTATCTTACCAATTACAAACCAGGGCCTGGCAGGATGGCTCAGTGGTCTAAAGTGCCTGCTTAGGAAACCTTAGGCGGCTACAGGGACCACGGTTCGATCCCTGGCACCACATGCTGCACCAGCCCTGCCCTCAGGGCAGGCTGAGTTGGCCATAAAAATAAAAATAAACAAACAAAAGTTCTGAAACAAGAAAAAAATAAAATAAAATAAAAAATTCTAAAAAAAAAAAAAATATTACAAACCAGGCCTTTTGAGTTCTCTTTGTCTTGCAGGGCTAGGGATTGAGCACAGGGCCCCATACATGTTACACAAGGGCTAGACCTCTAACCTCCATTCCCAGCCCTAAACTTGCCTTCTTTTCTTTTTCCTTAGGTATGATGCTCAGAATTTTTAGATCTCAATACTGCTGACTGACCAGTTCCTGGACAGTCACGCTAACAAGGCAGCATTGTTACCCACCCAACTGGATAACGAATCATTTGCAGCTGACTGTCCTCTGTGCCAATCTTTGTGGAAGAAGTTTTGCTTTTCTGTCACAAGCTTCAAGAGCACTTATGGGGGGTGGGGGGATTAACATCTTTGCAGATGGTTCCAAAGGGCCTTTCTGTGGTTTATGGTGGACAGTAAACATTAATTCATCACTTGCCTGTAAACTGAGTATCACATGTCACCCTCTGCTCTCAAAAAGATCAATGAAGCTTACTTAGGGTTGAACTCCTCCATCAGGGCTTTGGTGAGACGCTTCATTTTATCTACAAACTGAGGTGAGCCACACAAAACACTGCCAGAAAAACTGCTGACCACGAGCAAGACTGAAGCCAAGACAGTCAACTGCTGCAGCTGAGCCTCCAGCTCTTGCAACCGAGTTCTATCCATTTGCAGGGTCTGGAAACCAGCGAAGAGAAGGGTGTGACGACAGGGGGTCCCAATGGAAACCTTGGATACAAAGCAAGGCAATGCACCCACACACACACCTCAGGGAACTCTTCATTTTCAGGGTCCCACAGGAGGAGGTTGAGGAAGCCTTGGGACAACACCACTGCAGGGCTGAGGGGCTCAGCATTACTGCCTGCCTCATCTGGAGAAGGACCAGCCACACCAGAGGAGTCAGCAGAGTCGGGGCAAGTTGGTGGAGTGGTGAGGTCTGCTGCTGCTTGGGCGAGCCACTTGGTGGTATAACTGAGGAGGCCTAGGACAGCAAAGAGACTGAGTAAGCATCTTTGTCTCTGCAGCTTCATGACCAAGATTCAAGATATACTCATGCTTAAGTAATACATCCTTTGGGATCTTTCCATCTTGGTTAAATTTTCTCTTTGCCTCCCCTTGCCTGAAGAAGAAAACACTCTACTGCTAAAACAGGCTGGGTACTCTATCGTGGAAGCAAGATACAGGTTCACCTTTTTGGTCTTCCCTCACATTACACATACCAGGCTTCTGGTCAAGTTGTTCCTGGAACTTAGCCCGCTCATACTGGATAGAATGTTCCTGCAGCTGGGGCTGAAGGCTCTGGATGGTATAGTTCACCATGTCCATTTTCATCAGGCCTAGAACCCGGAAGATCCCTCTGAAATAGAGGGAAACACAGTATTTATACTACAAAAAAGAAATTTTGTGAGAGGAAAACCCACACAAGAAACCATTAAAACACTATTCTCAGCCAGGCCTGGTGGTGCTCGCCTGTAATCCTAGCACTTGGGGGGCTGAGGCTGTAGGATCAGTGTGAGTTCGAGACCAGCCTGGGCTACAAAAGTGAGCACAAGGCCAGCCTGAACTGCACAGCAAGACCCTATCTCAAAAAGACCAAAAATAAATAAATAAATAAATAAACAAACAAACAAACAAACAAATAAAATAAAAACACTATTCTCAAGCTGGGCATGGTGGCACACACCTGTAATCCCAGCATTCAGAAGCTGAGGCAGCAGGACCACTTGAGGATCACAGGAGGATCTTGTTAAGAGATCAGCCTGGGCAACACAGTGAGTTCAAGATCAGCCTGAACAACATAGTGAGATCCTGTCTAAAAGAACAAAATAAGCCACGCATGGTGGCGCACACTTGTAATCCCAGCACTTGGGAGGCTGAGGCAGGAGGATGGTGTGAGTTCAAGACCAGCCTGGGCTATAAAAGTGAGCTCAAGGCCAGCCTGAACTGCATAATATAAGACCCTGTTTGAAAAAGAAAAAAAAAAAAAAAAAAAACTCAGAATATTACTGTATTCATAAAACTTGGTCCTACATCCTACATTTATAAAACATGGTATGTAGCCCATGGCCCAAGGCCAGAAATTGAGAGCAGAACTGTTAACAGCTAGGTTTCTTTCACTACAATCATTCTGTCATCTCAAAACAGTAAAGTTAAGGGGGCTGGGGAGATAGCTCTGTGGCACAAGTGCTTGCCTGGCAAATGTACAAGTACAGGGCTGTGAGTTTGAACCCTAGTCCTGCAAACAAAACAAAAACAGTGAAGTTAAAAGTAGGAAACACAGCAACCTTCTCTTTAAAGTGAGTTAATAAGTGATCCTGTTACATGGTATTTTTTTAAATGTATTTGATACAGGGTCGCACTATGCAGCTCAGACTTCTAGTGATCCTCCTGTTTGCAGCCTCTCCAATGCTGTGATTACAGACGTGCCCCACCACACTGGGTCTTGGTGGTTGGCTCAGCGCGCCCAGGGGCAGGGCTGGCACAACATGTGGTGCTAGAGATTGAACCCCTGTCCCTGCACTATAATTTTTTTTTCAGTACCAGGGATTGAACTCAGGACCTTGCACTTGCCAGGAAGAAGCATATTCTATTGAGCTATCTCTCTGGCCCTATGATGCTATTTCTGACTCTGGCCAAACTTAATTTTTAACTTTATGTTATGGCTGGCTCCGCCTGCCCTGGGGGGTGGGGCTGGCGCAGTATGTGGTACTAGGGATCAAACCTCGGTCCCTGCAATTGCCTAAGCTTGCCTAAGCAGACACTTTAGACCGCTGAGCTATCTCACTGGCCCTAAAATTTAATTTTTCTTTATTATTTATTTTTACTTTCTAGGTCTTAGATCTTTAGTTTCTATAGCTAGGAAACAATTGTAACCTTGCATCCCTCCCCTATACTATAATGTGACATGGGGAAAGGATGTTTTCATTCCTCTGAAAGGAAAGATTTTATCTTTTGGCAGCATATACATAGTGGGACCTAATCAATCTTTTTTTTTTTTTTCTTGGTACCAGGGATTGAACCCAGGACCTTGACTTTGCTAGGCAGGCCCTTATGCCACTGAGCTATCTCCCCAGCACTCCAATCAATCTCAGGAGAACCATAAGGCCCTGGATGAGGTCATCTTTGGAAAAGAACAAAACAACTGGCTAGAGAGGAGAAAGTAGGGGAGAGTCAGGTCTTCAGCAGGGAGGGGCCTATCAAGATTATGGCTGCAATCCAGTGTCTAGCTCAGCTTTTCCAGGCTCTGGGACAGGGGCATTTTCAGGGGGCAATAATCAGGTCCATACCTCAATAATCCAACAGGGTCTGCAATGTTCTCAAGTGTCTGTACAGCTTCATCTCGGACTGGCGCACACAACAGAGTCATCATGCTGAGAACGTACTTGGAAAGAGAAGAGATGTCCAGGGTCCCGCGTTCTGCTTCCTGCCTGAGGACTTCTGCATCCAAAGCTGCTCCGATCTCACTTCTTAGGCGGTTCTGGCGTGGCAACAGCAGAGACAGCAAGATCTGCCCCAGAAAGAAAGTCATAGTAGTAGTTAAATTTTGTTTAAAGCTGCAGACTTGCGCTGATGGGCAACCCTTTTAGCTATCCGTGTCTTTTAAGGATCAAGAGATTGGGATTCTAAATTTCCTACAGAATATTATTTACCTCCATTTAGGAGCCAGTGGCAATTCAGAATTAAAGGGGATGAAGTACAGCAATAGTGCATTATTTTCTAGGCAGAATGACATAGGCTAATAAATCGAAAAGGGAAATAAAAGTGCAAAGTACAACAATTATCACCCAGTAACGAGATATTCAATTTTAAAAGGCAGACATTTCTCAAATTATTTTATTTTATTTTATTTTTTATTATGGCCAGCTCAGCCTGCCCTGGGGGTGGGGCTGGTATAGCATATGGTGCCAAGGATCAAACCGCAGTCCTTCCAGTTGCCTAGGCTTTCCTAAGCAGGTGCTTTATCTAGACTGCTAAGCCATCTCGCTGGCCCCTCTGACATTATTTTAAAGGCCAAGAATGAAACAGGTAAAGATACTGCTATGAGTCATCTGACATGGCCAACTGATTCCAAATGTTAAGTCCTTAGTGGACAAGGATGCATTACCTGTGTGTTTCTGCAATACCAGCATGCAGCCATACAACATGAGGATGGAATAAAATGAATGTTTAACTGAATGGACTACTGTATGCTCACAGCAAAATCACAGCTGGTTAGCTCTGCATTAAACAAATAAAAATAAATTTCCTCTAAGCTATTATTGTTATGAAAGCTATCAGCATGGAGCCTCTCTTCAAATCTATCCTTCAGTTCCTTTATCATGGAAGCTTTTCTTTGTTCAAACTGCTGTGTGGTTTGTCTTCTGATTGTACACCTTAGAAAGATATGCAAACTGGAGGACGGGAGAGATGCAGAGGCCCACACTAGGGCTCCAGTGGTCTGTCACTTGTTGGAGCACCACTTTCAAGACGGAGACGCTGTTACACCTGAAACCACCCACCCTAAAAGAAGAACAATATTTGATAGGCTTTTTTGGATTTTAGACCAGATCGAATTTGCTACTTTGATATTTCCAAAGAATGATGCAAAAAGGACAAACTTTCTGTGAGTTTCAGAACAAGAGTAGGCTTTACTGCAAGTTCAGACTGTAGTTTGAGTCATTCTACCACCTGGGTCTTACAATTCAGCAGATCTGTTTGTAAATGAAGTGTCTATGGCGGCTGAGGACACTGCATAAACACCCTGTAAGCATCAACAGGAACTCATAACACAGACCCCTAGAATTTGAAACAAATCTATGCTCTCTGTAGGTAACTGCCTTTTGAAAAAGAGCTTCTGATTTACTACTAGGACTTGACAGAAAATAAGACCTCACCATCAAATGATCATATGGCCTGAGCTTTCTATCAGAAACTACGTGAGGGGCTAGGGAGATAGCTCAGTAGAATAAGTGCTTGCCTGGCAAATGCAAGGACCTGAGTTCAATCCCTGGTCCCACAAAAAAAAAAAAAAAAAAAAAAAAAAAAAAAAAAAAAAAAAAAAAAAAAAAAAAAAAAAAAAAAAAAAAAAAAAAAAAAGTGTATATTGGCCAAATATTTGGGGCTGGGGAGATAGCTCCATGGCACAAGTGCCTGACTGGCAAGTGCAAGGTCATGAGTTCAAACCCCCAGTCACGCAAAAAAAAAAAAAAAAAAAGAAAAGAAACTAGGTGATGCCTAATGCACCCAGCCAACAGTGCAAGATAAGCACAGCAGCACTCTAATTAAAAACAGCCTATAAGCAGCCATGCACACACCAGTGTAAGGAAGGTATACAGACAGTAGCACAGAATGAAAATCTCAGAAATAAGATCTGGATAACATGGCGAAAATGATTTTGAACCAGGCCAAGTTAATGGAGAAAGAACAGTGTTTTCAACAGATAGTACCGGACCAAAAACCAAAAAGGGCTGGAAAAATAGCTCAGCAGTCTAAACAGCCTGCTTAGGCAAGCTTAGGCAAAGTGCAGGGACTGTAAGTTGGACCCCTGGCACCACATGCTGCACTAGCCCCAGGGCAGGCTAAGCTGGCCACAGAAAAACAAACAGTGCTAAGAAAACTAGATATTCACATGCAAAAGAACGAAGTTGGGCTTTTATCTTATACCATACTAAAAATAATTCAGAATAGATCAAAAACCTAAACATAAGAGCTAAAACTATAAAATACTTAGAAGAAAACACAGGAAGGACTGAAGGTGTGACTCAGTGGTAGAACACTTGGCCAATCGACACAAAACCCTGGAGAAAAACAAAAGAAAAAACAGAAGTATTTAAAGTCTTGAATTCAGCAGCAAATGTGGTGGCACATGTCTATAATACTAACCCTCAGGGAAGTTGAGGCAGGATGACTACAAATTTGAGCCCAGCCTACATAACTTAGTGAGACCTTGTTTCAAAAAAAAAAGGGGGCTGGGGAGATAGCTCCGAGGCACAAGTGCCTGCTGGGCAAGTGCAAGGTCGTGAGTTCGAACCCTGGTCCCACAAAAAAAAAAAAAGCTAGGCATCTAGCTAGTTAGGTGTAAAGCACCTAGTTTCTTTTCTTTTCTTTCTTTCTTTCGTGGGGCCAGGGGTTCAAACTCACAACCTTACACTTGCCAGGCAGGCACTTGTGCCACGGAGCTATCTCCCCAGGCCCTAAAGCACCTAGTTTCAACTCTTAGTACTACAAAACAAAAACAACAGCAAATAAATGAAAAAAACCAAACAAACAAACAAACAAAAAAAAAAAAAAACGAAGATTTTGAATTTGGCAAGATAATGACATTAAAATAATAAGAAACCAAAGGAAAACTAAAGTAATCTTAACCAAAATTTTTTTTTTTTTTTTTTTTTTTTTTTTTTGTCTTTTTGAGACAGGTTCTCGCTATGCAGTTGAGGCTGGTCCTG
>PVJA010051522.1:0-12804 GCA_004027025.1 Myocastor coypus
TATATGTTCAATATACATCCATTTATATATGAAGTCTTCAAACTTATTCTTTATGGATGAGTAGTATTCCATTGTATAAAAATACCACATTTTTTTTAACCATTCTTCAAATGATGGACATTTTGGTTGTTTCCAAGATTTGGCTATTACAAATTGGGCTGCTATAAACATAGGTGCACAGATATCGCTATGGTATGAAACTGAAAACTTTATACAACCTTTTAGAGAGTAGATAACGGATCAGATCATTAGCCTTTGTCTCATCCTTTTAATCTTCATGGTTTTTTCTCTGCCCCACCCTGCACAGAAATGGAGTAGATAGGTTTTACAGCCTTTAAATTTATGTGACATCTTTGAAGTATAAATTAAATTTAAAATTTGAATATAGATCCATTTGGAAGTTGTCTAGTAAATCTTATTTTTAAAATATTTTTTACTAAATAAAGATTTT
Organism: Myocastor coypus; assembly: GCA_004027025.1. Taxonomy (NCBI): domain Eukaryota; kingdom Metazoa; phylum Chordata; class Mammalia; order Rodentia; family Myocastoridae; genus Myocastor; species Myocastor coypus. Next base: position 452 of record PVJA010051522.1, read on the forward strand.
AAAATCATTGCCAGCCAAATCTGGGGAATATCACCAACCACAATATAGGAACTATGTGCTTCTGTCCTTTTCTTTGGGGATATCCAGAGTTAGAGCATGCCTTAAGAAGTATACCTTTGTGTGGTACTTGCATTCTTTCTGCATGTGAGGAGCTCTTCTGCTGCTCCTCAGTCAGTCTCTTGGGAGTAGGATCTGCAGCATGCTGTATGAAAGGAGCTTTCAGGACTCTGAGCACTGAAGATGATTTAATAATAGTTTATTTTTGCTACATTAAGGAAAAAAGTGACCTATGAATTTCTTTGCCCAGTGCATCAAATTTTTTGTTGTTTGGTAGGGGTTTTTTATTATTATTTTTTGAGACAGGGTCTCTCTGTTTACTTCAGGCTGGCTTCAAACTTGCTATGTAGCCCAGGCTGGTCTTGAACTCATGACAAGCCTTCTGCCTCAGCCTCCTGAGTTCTGGGATTACTTGTGTGCTAACACACCTGGCTAGTGCATCCATCTGTTTTAATGCAGTGATTTATTTTTACATTTTTTTTGAGACAGGATCTCCCTATGTACTTCACGCTGGCCTTCATTTCACTGTGTATACCAGGCTGGCCTCGAACTCCTGGTGATCCTCCTGCTTCAGCTCCTGAGTTCTGAAATTACAGGCATATACCACCATGCCTACAGCAGGGCTATATGTTTTGTATTTTATATTCGATTTATCTTAGTGTTTCTTGACTACTAACATTTTTGATGACATATATGTCATCATATGATAGTTTTAAGACAGTAAGATTTTGTTTGTTTGTTTGTTTGTTTGTTTGTTTGTTTTTTGTGGAACCAGGGATTGAACTCAGGCCCTTGCACTTGCCGGGCAAGTTTTTATTCTACTGAGCTATCTCTCCAGCCTAAGAAAATAAGTTTTAATCATGATTTATTTAATTGAAACATGCCTATGTTTATATGGTTGGTTTGAACATCTGTGCTAATATATCTACATTTCTGTTGATAAGATAACTGGCAATGATCAGATTAAAATATGTGGGCATTATTTGGAGTGATACTGCTGCTGGATTTTTTAATGCCAGAGAGCAGAGACAGAAGTCGTACGTTCCAGTTCAGCTCTTAACAAGGGGTGTTGAGATGCCCATAACCTCACCTACTGTGACTACTATCTAGTGTGTTACCAGTCTGCCATTCATCTGATAGATCCCCACTTACTGGTTAGAGAAGGTACACAGGGGCTCAGGAAGTTAAGTGGTTGTGTGCATTGCAGGGGACATCATAGTTAATGCCCTTAGAATATGTTAATGATTGGCTTATTTACCCTTAGTTTTTCTATACCAACAGTCCTACTTGCATAATCAAGAGAAGAGAGGTGCTCAAGTCAGAATAGACTTTGTTGCTGTTAGAAGCTCTGGAATAAGATTTAATATTGCTCAGTTTGAAAATTTAAATGGTTATGTCCTGTGGTAAAAGAAGTATGTAAGTCTTACTTTATATGGCTAGGAAATGGGTGGCTTATGATCTGTAGTTTCTGATTCTATGCTGTATGTGGTCAGGCTAGATTTATTAGAACACAAACTAGATTTTAGTTTAGTAAAAACATCCACATAAAACTATATAAAGACCTTCATCTAAATTGCAGTGGAGCCTAAGTGTAAGTATACTAACTTTTTGTTAATCAACAATATTATATATATGTAATCATAAGAAATCGTGAAATAAAATACTCAGTTTTTAAAATACTTTTTGGTAATTTCATTAGCTTATTTCTTTTAAGGTAATCAGTAGTGTTATTGGAAAAATTTCACCATGAGAGTCATATTTTATATATATATATATATATATATATATATATATATATATATATATATATTTCGTCTTTTTGACAGGGTCTCACTATACAGTTCAGGCTGGCCTTGGGCTCACTTTTGTGGCCCAGACTGGTCTCGAACTCGCACCGATCCTCCTGCCTCAGCCTTGTAAGTGCTGGGATTGCAGGCTTGTGTCACCACGCCCGGCCAATATTTTATGTTTTTTAATGAATTCTAATTTGACCCAAGCAGGGCCAGCTAGGTAGCTCAGCAGATTAAAGTGCCTGCTTAGACAGAGGCATAGAATAGGTTTCGATCCCTGGCCTGCCCTGCTGGCCCCATCCCTGTGATGCGCTAAGTAGGCTGTTGACACTGGGCATGGTGGTGTGTACCTGTAATCCCAGCACTTGAGAGGCTGAAAACAGGACTATCACTATGAGTCTGATCTATGTAGTGAGACCCTGTAGACCCTGTATTAAATACATTTAAGAAAGAAAAAAATTCCATTAAAAAAATTGACCCAAGCAAGCACCTGTTAATCCAAATGGAATCTTTTAACCCAAGGGTCGTGTAAGTCTAGTGGTTGAGATAAAGAATTCTTTATTTATATTCAGATTATCTGCACAGTAGCCAAATTTTCATCTAAGCCTATTTCTTCCTGTCAGGTAGCAGAGTGTGTCCTTCAGCTGCCCAGCCACTGTGTACTTTAAGAAAGTAAATTCATTTTAATATTAGTCTAGGCAAAAAGCTGCAGGAGGAAAAGGCATGTATGTTCCGAGGGCAAATAGAAAGGTCTTTTGATTTTCTAGTGTCTTGGATCATCTGTTAAACTCTCTTGCAGTAGTATATTTCTGTCCTTTTCTTCTTCTTCTTCTTCTTTTTTTTTTTTTTTTTGTCTTTTTGCAGAACTGGGAATTCTTTTTTTTTAATTTTTAATTTAATTTTATTTTATTTCATTTCTTGTTTCAGAACTTTTGTTTGTTTATTTATTTATTTTTATGGCCAGTTCAGCCTGCCCTGAGGGCAGGGCTGGCACAGTATGTGGTGCCAGGGATCAAACCGCAGTCCCTGCAGCTACCTAAGCTTTCCTAAGCAGGCACTTTAGACCACTGAGCCATCCTGCTGGGCCCCACAACTGGGAATTCTTTTTACTGTTTCTTTCTTTTTTTTTTCTTTCAGTAGTTTAAATAATTCATATTTTAGAACTGTTTTGCCACTTGTTTGAATAACTTTCAGAGCAAACTACATTTTTCAAACTTCTTACTTAAAAGTCATATTATTATTTTTTTGTTTTTTTATTACTTTTAATAAGAAATAACCATGAGTCAGTTTCAAAACATGTTAGCAGGACAGCTACAATAATTAATACAATGCATATTGTTGTCTTCATAGTAGCTGTTCAGAGTAAAAGATGCAGACATGATATCTTAGCTAAACACTATTGGTGCAAATATTTTTTCTCATTGACCTAAGAAAGTAGCTGTATATGTCATCCAACACTCCATAATAATAATGGGTTATCGGCAAAACTGGCAATGTCAAAAGTTGTTGGCTTGAGCCTTTTACAGCTCAGCATATTAATCTGGAAAAGTCATATTATTAATGATGCATTCGACACCAGTGAGTATGATGTAGGTTTGGTGTTAAATATACTATTTCCGTTTTTACTTTTGCTTTTCCAATTCCTATTTGTAGTCTATATCCATCTAAAATCCCACAAGCAATAGAAATAAATGCCAGTGGGCATGGGGGTGTAGTTAATTGGTGGAGTACTTGTCCCTTGGGTTTGATCCTCAGCATTGCAAACAAGTAAAACAAGAGTAGAATAATTATATTTTAAAGAATAGCAGAGAATTAAAAAGGATTTTACTTTAGTAAGGGTAGTATATGGCCCATAGTCTTATAGATGTATCAATAAGATTATATAATGGCAGAAGTACATTAACTTGGAAATTCATAAAATAGCAATATTAGAGACTCATAGAACATTTATATTTTAAATAATTAATTAATTAATTAGTTAGTTAATTTGGTGCATGGTCTCGCTACTAGCTCAGACTCAGTGATCCTCTTGTCTCAGCTTTCTCAAGGCTAGGATTACCGGCATGTACAACCATGCCCAGTTTCGGTGGCTTACATGTAGTGCCCAGGGTTCTGGGGCTGGCACGGTATGCAGTACTGGGAATTGAAGCCAGGTCCTTTCACTTGCAAGGCAGGTGCTTAGAGCACTGCGTTATGTCCCCAGCTCCTCATGAAGCATTTAGACTGCTTTTTTTTTTTGACAGTGTGTTTTATGTAGAACAAAATGAACTTTCACAAATGAGTCAAGAGGCCACCCTTAAACTAGAACCTATATGTCTGTCTGTCTTCCTTTCTTCCTTCTCTTTCTTTCTTTCTTTCTTTCTTTCTTCCTTCCTTCCTTCCTTCCTTCCTTCCTTCCTTCCTTCCTTTCTTTCTTTTTTTTTTTTGTACTGGGAATCAAACTCAGGGCCTTGTGCCTGCCAGACAGGCACTTTTTTTTCTATGGCCACACTGGTCTGGTTTTTACTTCCTGAACTTCCCTTCCTTCCTCCCAAGCGTTCCCTAGCCAGTACCCACTCATATTTCACATTAAGGTGCATGTAGCATATCTGAGCAGTCTTTTCTGGTTCTCCAGGTTAAATCTGTTTACCCGTATGTTAGACACCTTGTATCTTTTATATTATAGATTACATTTATTGGCATGATTACCTAAATCTCTTCTGCACTGTTCTCTAAAATCTGTGAAAGCAGGGACCATGCTTGTTTTTCACACTGTTGTTGCTCTAATATCTAACATACTTTGTGCACTGGGGAGCATTCAGTAAATATTAGCATAAATAAATGAATGAGTTCAGGGCAAACAGCAAAGTGCCTATGTAGTAGATCAGTGGCAATCAGAGCTAGAAAGGCAGCTTGATATCGTTATGAAGGTTTCTGTGCTGAAGTTGGAAGCCAGATTTATGAGGCACGCCGTTCGTTGCTGGGAGCAGGGAGTAGCACCTGGGCTTGATGGGGAAGTTGGCTCCGGAATATAGAGGCACTTGGTGTCCAGAGCAGTTTGCATGGAAGGGTCTGAATACAGGCAGGTACTAGATGTAAGGAGGCAGAGTGGACAGGGTAGTGGGAACATGGGTAGAGGGCGTGCGTTTAGAAGCTTACTCGGAGAATAAAATGAGGAATCAAAGTTAAGTCTTCTAGAGATAGAACACTACCCTTTATGGTTTGAAAGCAGGAAGAAAGGAAATAGCATAAGAAATTGACAAAAAAATAAAATAATACCAAAAGCTTATGATTAGAGGAAAAAATCAGAATAAAAAATGGATTAGATGTGAAGGTCTCTTGAGAATGACCAAGCACTCAACTCTGAGATGCTTGAAAGACTTTGTTTTAGAATAGAGGCACTGGGAAGTAGTATGCTTGGTGGCAACCTTCACCCAGTCCAAGAATGGGTACCTAAGTAGATAACCATATCTCTTATTTCAAGCCTGATGGTAAGAAGATAAATTAGTAAGGATAGAAATCATTAGGGGAGGTCAAGGAACCCCTCGTGAAAACCATGGCACATCAAGAGGAGAGGGAATTACTGTGTGTTGCACAGCATTACGTCTCTAGGGCAGAGGTGCTCAGTTGATATAAGACTAAATGTCTGGGGTTTCATCATTTCATAATTCCATGGATATCACAATATAGTGCATTCTGTAGTTCATTGCTATTGCTTTTATGCTTCTTATTATTTACAAATGCTCTACCAATGTGTGAGTCCTTGAAACTGTGTTGTTGCATGTTATGTTTACCCTAATAGATGCATTTGCTTATAATTCTTTTTGCTTTGTCCTCAGTCCGGATGTTATGGATTGCAGTAGTAACAGCAGTACCTTATCCTCAGACTCACTGGCTACAGGCAGCGCTGCCGCAGAATCTCCAGTAGCATGCTCCAATTCATGCACTCCGTTCATCTAGGTGGATGATCTCTCACCCAAGTGACTTACCCATTTTTAATTGAGTGTTTTAACTGCTCTTTCCCATATAAAACATTCCAGGAGGAAAGCAAAGAACTTTGATCCCTAGATGGGATTAAAGTCTGACAGATGTCACCCATTCTAATGCTGTTGTTTTGGGCATCTCTTTCCTGTAAATTTCAATTTTGTGAGCTTACTAATGTCTGGTTTTGCTTTTTTCATTTTGCATCTAATGACTAAATCTCAAATACTAATTTTTGATCACATAGAGAATTTTTTTCGTCTTAATACCTCAGTAAACACCTATTTTCAAGTCTCCATGTTTAGGAAAGTCACTCATGTGTACTTTCTATAATGGTTATTTGCCCAGCAGTGATACAACAGATTTGATCGGAAATTCTCTTGCTTGAGAGATTTTTTTTGTCGTTGTTTGTGGACTACATACTTTCTAGTCTCTATTTCATGGTGATACACAAATTGCTTTTAATTATATTAAAGTTTTTCTTTGCTGCATTGGCTTAAAGTACATTATTTTGTTTCCCTTCCCTGTGTGAGCACATGTAGCTGCTTCCATCATTGCCCTGATTGCTTCCTTGTGTTGGAGGGTATGAACTGAGCATTGGTTTAACATTAAGAATGGAACTGAATTTGCAGGATTAGTCACAGTGGGTCTTCATGACTTTGATACCACAGTTGATATTTCTTACCCCAGCCCTATATTCCTAACTAATATATTAAATATTGTTGATGTTTTTAGGTGGTGTTACCAAGGAGAAGAAATTCCTGCCTTGACCAGATGTGTGGAGCACCTGCAAATGAATGAATAATGTGCTTTACACAAACCACTGTGTACAAAAGCAGGCGTCCATGGAGCTGTCAGTGTTTCTGAGGCCTCAAATGCCTTGGGTACATTGTCATGCTGGAAGGGATTTATATTGTAAGGTCACATGGAAAACGGAAGCTTTGTGTGGTTGCCACATATTATTTTAGTTGCTGCTTTGTTCTGATTCCTTTTTATTACTGGACTTGTTTGTTTTGTTGTGTGGTGATGGTGTTTTAGTTATTGTGTTGCTCTCAGAATGGTAATCCAAGTCTTATTCATGCTGTGTAATCCTACAGGCAGTTTAATATCTATATGGAAGCTTTTAGGAGTCAAAGAATCAATGTTAGTGTGCATTCTGCTTTAAGGAAGCTGTTGAGCCATAAACAGCATTCATGCTAGTAAACATGAAATACCAAATGTTGTTTAATTTTTGTAAGAGAAGTCTCCTGAATGAATCATTTAAGAAATCTTGAATATAATCAAATGTTATGTTACTGTACTATTTATTTCATTACGTAGTTGTTCTGATAAGTTTCTTTTAATACTTGGACATTGTGTATGGAATGTCTACTTAATATGGTCATTTACACACTAAGATCACAGTATTCCATTTTAATAGCATGTAAGGAACAGAAACTACTGCACTTGTGTCTTTTGGAGGAAAGTTCCATGGACTTGAAAACGATGTGCTTTGAAGGCACTTAGAGAATAGTAATAGTTTGAAGGCAAAGCCGTTCTCTTTCCATTATTAGAGAGCATCATTTGGCTTACAGTGCAGTAATTCTGTTACAGAACCAGCTGCATCATTTCTTTGAAATTATAGTCAGCACCATAGCAGCCCTCACTGACTTTAGTTCATGAGTTGTTTTGCCTGTGCAAAAGGTGTAATCTATCAAGCCTAACATATATGCATCTATTAGGAGAATTGCCCCCTCATGTGCTATTTTAAAGGAAAGTTTTTTGATGGTATTCAGTGTATCTATTCTGTTTGTAAAAGGACCATGCTCAGATGCTTTTGCCCCTATAGTGATGGTTTTATCTTTCAGGAGATTTGTCTGCTTTCACTCTTTCTTCTTTGCCTTAAAGGGACATTTGTAGGTTCTAATTTAGGACTATTAAGAGATCATCATTGAAATGTGATGTTTAGATTTATGTTAGAAGTCCAGTGGTGGGGTAGAACATGGGGAAGAAATAGTTTCAGTGGACTGATTACCAGGAGGTAGGATAATTCACTTGTTTAAACCAAGGTTCATTTTATTAGTTATTGTTCAGATGGGCTAGAGGCTGGACATAGTGGTACATGCCTGTAATCCCAGCTACTCAGCAGGCTGAGGCAAGAGGATCATAACAAGTTTAAGACTAGCTTGGGCAGGGAGAGTAACTCTGTGGTAGAACATTTGCCTATCTCGTGTGAGGCCCTGGTCCAGTCTCTAATAGCAAAATTAATAAGTATAAAAACAAATGAACTAGAAGGCTAAGTTTGTGCAAAGATTGTCCTGAAATAAATAAGAGATATGCTAGCCCACAGATGAGCTTTGTTACCAGTACCGCTTTATTTTTATATAAAGTCTAATATTTGAAAGGTAGTCATTGTTATAAAGTAAAATTCTTTCTTCTTATTCTAATATCATATATTTACAGTTTCTATGTAAAAATAAGTATGAAAAATATTAAATTAGAAAAATCCTATAGATACTGTTTTAGCTTGATATATTTAATCACTATGTTTCATAATAGCTTTTGGATTAACAAAGTTTTGTGAAATGCTGGCCTTGTGTATATCTTAGAATGCAAAGTTAATAAAGTATATAGCTGCATAAAATACATTTTAAAGCCTACCTGTTTTGTTCTTTTTTCTTTTATTCTTACTGGTTGCGATTTTCTGCCTTCATATCCCCATAGTTCGTTCTCTCTAAGGGCAAGACAAGTTTTATGTAGAAGCATTATCAGGAACACAAAAGAACTCATAGCTACTTTGGACACTGAGCTATTTCTCCAAAGACAAATCTGCACATAATCTGTCAAAATTTTAACATTATTTTGTAGAGTTTGATAGTCTGCAAGGTTTTTGTCAGAGTCACACATTTTTTTTTTTTTGTAGGACCAGGGTGTGAACTCGCGACCTTGCACTTGCCAGGCAGTCACTTGTGCCATGTAGTTATCTCCCTGGCCACAACACACATTTCTTACTAGCTTTCAATTAGATTTGTTCTATATTTTTGCATATTCATAAACCTCTCTATAAATTATTTCAGGAAATGGTGGGGTGGTTAAACATGTAAAAATAAAACTTTTATGTATGACTCACATTATAAATGTTGCATCTTATTTTTAATATTTTTGTGTTGATTTTATGTTTACAAGAACATTGCAAAAATAGCCTAAAGCACTTTCATATATCCTTCATCTAGGTTTCCTAATTGTTTTCATTTAGCCATATTAAAAACATTCTCTGTGTATTTGTAACATTTGATAATAAGTTCTGATCCATGTGACAAGTTGCAGACAAAATATTTAGCTACCCTTAAATCCTTCGATAGAAATTTTCTGTAGACAAAGACCTCAAGCATTGCTGGGATCAAAGTCAAATTGGAATGAGTCTGTACATGTGATGGCACTTTTATATCAATATTAATTTCTTGATTTTGATAGTTGTAATGTCATTTTTTTTTCCACAGGACTAGGGTTCAAACTCACTACATTGCACTTGCCAGGCAGGCACTTGTGCCACGGAGCCATCTCCCCAGCCCCCTAACGTGATTATTATTTTTTATTATTGCCAGATCAGCCTGCCATGGGGGTGGGGCTAGCTCAGCATGGGGTACCAGGGATCCAACCATGGGTCCCTGTGGTTGCCTAAGCTTGCCTAAGCAGGTGCTTTAGACCACTGAGCTATCTCGCTGGGCCCTGTACTGTGATTTTTTTTGTCTGTCTGACGATGCCCTCAGGGAACATCAGGTTTCAGTTGTAGAGCTGGAGATTGAACCCAGATCCCCTGCACCTGACTGCATTTGCCTAAGCAGACACTTAAACAAGTGTGCCAGTCTGTCACCCCCCCTGGGCAATGCATTCGTTACTGATACACAAAGTGATGCTGTGTTCTCTATGTGGCATTTCATGATGTATGTGGTGTCTTTGTTCTGTTTTTATTGCTGATGACTTTGATACCTGGTGTCTGCTACATATCTCCACTGTACATGTCTTATCCACATAGGAATTAATAAAGTATCTTGTGAGAAGATACTTTGGAGCACATACCGTATAAATATTTCCTCTTTCACCTATCTTTTAGTATCCATCATTTTTTCATGCCCAGTGGTATTCTAATGATTGCCTAATAGTGGCTATTGTAATTCTACCACTCCTCCTATATTAGCCAGCAACCTACCAGAAAGAACTCTGATCTCCACCATGTACTGCATCTGTGTGAACTCATAGAATCCTGTTTCAGTTGGTAGATTTTAGCTCATTACCATAACTATTTTGTTATTCAGTTTGTCTCTGGTTTGGATAGTAGTATTTCCTCTCAGTGCATTCTGTGTCCTAGCATTTGGGGGCAGCATTTTACTTTCTGGCACAAGACCTCTCCTGGTTGTACGTTGTGTGCCCTAGCTGTAGAGGCAGTAATTTCTCTGAAAGATGCCTAATTCTTTTTAATGGAAAAGGGGATTTAAAAAACAAGACACAAGAACAAGCTGTGAGCTTCCTGCTGGTGCATCTTTATTTACAGAGCTTTGCTGCATACAGGAAGCATGTGTATATGACTACATAGACCGTGTAAATGTACACACATACCTGTTTATTTAAAACATGAGCTCAAGCTAGTACTTTTGATTCCAACATAACTAATCTTAGGGTTTTTTCAAGTGTTGTGAACTTTTGTAAGCTCACACTCAAACCTCTAGGAGGAGCATCAGGCTTTGTCTTCCAGAACTTCCTGGAAAACTTGCTCAAGGAGTCATAGCTAAGGAATCCTCCCTCAGCAATAACTATTAATGTATGCCTAATATTTATCTTTTGTCTGCAGCATGAAACAGTGGTTTATGATAGTGATTTGAAATTTTCCACTGAAGTAAATTTAGCACATACCATTCTAATTTATATTTTAAAAATATAGCAGAAGTGAATTAAACAGTTATATTAACAGTGATATTTACATATGGCCAAAATCATATATATATATATATATATATATATATATATATATATATATATATATAATATCTGGGAAAATACTGAATTACATTGGTGTGTGAAACTTTCAAGAAGTTAAAAACTTCTGTCCATGTGGAACATGGACAGAAGCGTTCCTCTTTGCATTCTCTTTCTGAGGTTCTCTTTCTTCTGTGAAGTATCATAAAAGACATTTGGCATCTGAAGTCCCTTTGCTTGTCCTGCAGGGAAAAGGTCCTCCAGACCCCTTCAGATCTGGTTTACTTGCTTATCTCTTCAACTAAGACATCTGAAGTCAGGATGTATCCCTTAGAGAAAGTTTCTAGTCTGACTCCCCGAGGCCTGCTGCTGTGGGTAAAAGAATTTTTCTAGTCTGACTCCTCTGCGTTTTTATCTTGCTCCAGGACCTCTGGGTTAAGGTCAGGAATTCTAGGGTTTGTAATCTTGACCATGTATACATTTACCTCAGATACAAGATTAACTCCTGGAGTAGAGCTTCACTTTTCTTTACTGGGTCTTCTTTATTTTACTTTTTATTTTTTTGTCTTTTTGAGACAGGGTCTCACTATGCAGTTCAGGCTGGCCTTGAGCTCACTTCTGTAGCCCAGGCTGGTCTTGAACTCACACCGATCCTCCTGTCTCAGCCTCCCGAGTGCTGGGATTACAGGTGTGCGCCACGACGCCCGGCCTTTTATTTTACTTTTAAGAAGAAACGATTTTCATAACAAAAACGTTTCCAGTCTTATAGAAATATTCGAAGTGAAAAAGACTTCTCTCCCCACATCCCTCCCCCATAATAAGAAAATTTGATTTGTGACCATAATCACCTTTTTCTATACATATGTAAATATATCTATAATAGATGTACATTTTAGAAGTTTCATGTGGTGCTGGTTATTGAAACAAGGGCTCATGTGTGAGCATGAGCGCTACCAATGAGATGTGCTCCCAGACTCTTAAAAATTTTATGAAGTATAGCACTAAAAATGTACAGCCTCAAAAAAAAATGTACAGCCTCGAGAAATGGGCATAGTGGCCCAAACGTGTAACCAAAACATCAGGAAGCTGAAGTATGAGGATCACAAGTTTGAGGTCAGCCTGGGCTACATAGGCAGTTTCAGGACAGCCTGGCTTCAAAAAAAGACTCTGTCTCCAAAATACAACTTGAATTATCACATAATGAATGTTAAATGGAAAGTTCTGTGTGACTTGCATGATGATTGTAAAACATCCACATAATGTGTTTATTAAGTATTCTTCTAAAGACTAAATGGCTGGATGTGGATGTTAGGGAGTGCATGATCTATGTAGATCTGTGTTGTGACTACATGGGATTTTCAGTTTATGGTAATTCCTTGAGAGTGAATGACTGGAAGGGAACATTAGAAGTTGCTTAAAGAATTCTGGAAAAGGTGCTGGGGAGATAGCTCCGTGGCACAAGTACCTGCCTGCCAAGTGGAAAGTCATCAGTTTGAACCCAGGTCCCCAAAAAAAAGAATTCTGGAATGTTCTGTGTAATCTCTCTCTCTCTCTCTCTCTCTCTCTCTCTCTCTCTCTCTCTCTCTCTCTCTC
>PVJA010051523.1:0-12757 GCA_004027025.1 Myocastor coypus
TTTTTCTTAACAGTACTAATTACCCTAGTCTGAGAATCTATATACTAATTATGTGACACTGTCCCATTAAATATTGCCCCCTCTAAACAAAAATCTCAGAACAAAACACCCTGAACTGCCCTTAAGGAAGAAAAGCATTCCACACAGTACATTTTCACCTCCACCGCTTTGTCCTACACCCAGGGCTGCTTCTAGAAGCCTTTTTTTTTTTTTTTTTTTTTTTTTTTCTATCCAGGAGTCTTCATTTTGATTAACAGCCATTCTCAGGAATTAAGAGGTAGAGACTAAAAGACACTGTACTCTCTTTGAAGTGTGTGCTAAAAGATTCACAACAGCGTGAATGAATCAATATTTGCAAGCATTCCCAACCTTTAAATATGTAGTCTGCCAAATCTTTGCAGGATTAAATTCAATTAAAAAAATAAAAAGTACCTTTCTCTATGACACCTGTGTCTGTACACAGGCACAAGTTTTCAAGCTACTGCAGCTCAGCTTCCTCATGAATCCCTCAAAGATACTATTTTTAGGGAAACACTGAATATTAATTTGTCTTGGTATTTAAGTATGTTAAAACTTGCCTCTTTCATTGACATCCTTACCATTATTATTAATTTTATGACCCAAATATTTATATTAAAAAACTACCAGAAAGAAGTAATACTGAGGTTTGACTCTTTTTTTGAGGCTCAATTATGTACCTTATATGATGTGCAAGAGGATTATCCTATCCCAAATTGAAGTAGAAATGCCCTTCTCTGAGTGTATCTTCTTTTTTTAAAGAAGGAAAAATTAGCAAAAAATTATTTATATTTAAGCTAATTGTGCACTTAGGCAAAGGTTGTTCATTTCTAAAATATATCGCTGTAAATGATGAGAATCTATTCTCAAAACTGATTTGAGAACTAAATCTGATCTCCAAATGGTATGATCTATAGACCAGTGTCTACTCAAGAGAAATTAGTGGCTATATTTCAGGGATACCCCGCAGATGTATATTATTAACACTGACACCCAGTGGATGTATATTATTCTGATGACTTGGGGATCGTCTCCCTGTAGCAGAGTATATTTCAAGATAAGCATCTCTCTTTTAGAAAGAATTTGGCAATTCTTTGTGCCTCATTTAGGAACAGCTAAGTCTACATCACCTAAAACTATAAATCTCTGAACTCAAATTCATTCTCTCTTTTCCTTTCCCTGTTACACAAACCTAATTTTTCCTTTCCAATTTTTCCATCCGGTAGCACTATCCCTGTGCATCCATCTAGGCCACCCATGGGGAATCGGGCTATAAAATAAGGGGAGTGGAAAGGAAATTGTGGTGCATCCACAGATGCTGTCCTATGCTAGCATGAATTTGTTTGATGTCTTTCAGCTCTGGTCTGCAGACACTTGCAGGAAGGTCACCCACTGTTCTTGCTAAACTACAGGCATCTGTCCTCAGATCTGAATCAAAGATCCTCCTGGTGATGCCCGAGATTCTATCTCCAGGTTTGCCTGGTGTAATCTGTTTATGTATGAGAACACTGTAGTTGAACTTAAGTGTTCTTTAGGGTATCTCTATTTATTTTCAGAAATAACCAATCCTATTACTGGATCAAGGTATTTACTTCGAGAGTGAATCTGTCACCAAACAACACAGTGATAAGTTTGGTCATTTGGTATTTAGTAACTAGGGGAGAAGACTGTTAGATATCAATTGTTTTTAAGAAATTTCTCATGAAAACTGAAAGATTCACTAAAAAAATTAAGCCACATTGCTTCATGAAGTGAAGCTTAGACATGACCCAATATTCTGTCACAAGTTCATCTTTTTTTCTTTCCTTTTACTTTGAGATCTTACTTAATAATGCTCATTTGTTCTTCTTATGATAGTCATTTTAAGTAACTTTAAGAAATTTTTGAGAGAAGAATCAGAAAATCTGACTTAGATACAAACAACATTTGGTGTCCACAGAATATCAGTGGTGTTACAGAGAATATCATATGTTGTATAAGAATTCAGAATACTCTTGGCATTACTTTAGGTTGCCAGAGAAATCTAGTTATTATATTTATAAAAGTAACTCATTTAAAAATTTTGTTTAAGTTCCAGTATTACAATATGCTATCTTTTTCTTTATCTTTTAACAAACTACATAGATGCACATGCAAATTTAGGATTTTTTTTTTTTTTAGAGATTGCAAGGGTTTTGCTACTGGGTAAGCATCATAAATTAATGATTTACTGAACTGTGGAGTTCAAAAAAGGATTTGGACAGGGAAAGCTAGAGGATGTGGTGATTCATGATCATGAGAATATTTCTTTTATTCTGGATCCATACTTTTGTCTGGTTCACCTAGAAACAGGTTTCATTTCATCTGCTGGGCAGACTAATAGTTGTAACAGTAATTCTCCCTGCGATGCCATGCAAAGTCACCCTTGGCACTGCTAATACCAAGAAAACCAGAAAAACCCACTTGCAGATTCATGGCCTCCGTATGTGTCCTGGTTGAGTTTCCTGCGTGCTGATTCTTTTCTGAGTGAGTTAGTAAAGCTTATCTCACCTGGTAAGGTTCTGGCCCACTCTTCCCTCAAGGACAGGAAGACAATGCAGACACCAGCTGACTTCATCATCTGGGCTTTCTGAGTCATGACAAGGATGCACTCAGGAGGAGAGAGCCAATGAGGGAGCAGGGCATGTGCTCTTGGCTAGACTCTGGCCACTCCTTGGGCTGAGTCAGTGTCCTTGAGAACAAAGGGGGTGGCTTTTGTTGTCACTCTCTCTGCCTTCTTTCCAGGTCCAACAGATTTTTTTTTTTTTTTTTTTTTTTTTGGCAGGGGTGGGAAGTGCGGAGGTTCCTAGAAGAAAGGGTTTTACCCTTGGTATGCAACATATCACACAAGGCCAAGATCACTTCTATAGAAAAAGGTTACCGGAGAACCTTTCTGGGATCTGCCCTTTTTTTCCTCACTCTTTCAATCTGTATTTCTTTTTGTATTCATTAGACTGCGGTTCTGTTCAGGAACTGAGGATGATGTCTTACTGCCTGGGGATCGGTCCCGGTCCTTATCTTCTGATTGCCATTTTTCATGTCCCTGCTCTTGCTGCTCTCCTGAAGCAGTCGCCTCAGCGCTGCGCTTGCTGCATGAGGTGCTCCACTTCCTGCCTTCTTCATCACTCCTTCATCTCATACACATTTTTCTTCATTCCTTAGAGTTAAAGGCAGCAAAACTGTGGTTTAGTCTCTATTTAGATCAATCTGTTCTTGAATAAATTGTTTTACCTGTTTGAGTCTCAGTTTCTTTACTTGTCAGAGGTCAGTGGTGGCAAATCGATGACACTCATGCTACAGTAGGCTGTTCGTGTCATTGAAACCTCTGAAGAGTCCACTCACCATCAGTATTGGGGGCTGTATGGCTGGTTAACTCACACAAGAGGGCATATTTCAAAGCTTGGGGAAATTCTCTGCATCATGCCTACTTAGCCAGAGAGATGCTCCCAAAGTCCCTATACTCTATTTTGTAAACTTTTTTTTTTTTATTAACTGCGGCAGATTTTTAGTGTTTACCCTTGAATTATGAGGCAACATTACATGTAAGGGTGTTACAGTTTAGTAAGCTTCTCAGGGGGAGACATTGCTTAACTACCCTCTATCATAGCTAATAGAAGAGGTCTTCTGTGAAGCTTTGCAAATTGACATTCCTGGGCTACGGGTATAGCTCAGTAGCATAATGCCTACTTAGCAAGCACAAGGTTTGATTCTTGGTACAAAAGAAACAAACAAATCCATGCCCTTTAAAAATTAACACATCATGGGTGACTATTTATATCTGAATTGTTAGAGTATGTTAAGAGGGTATTTTTGTAGCCTAAATGATTATATTTTGAAAATCTAAGGAAATTTAGGTTTATGGTTGAAACAGAAATTTAGTGCTTGGTGGTGGTATACAGTAAACACTGATGAAATGTTCTCTGGAAGGGACATTTTTAGTAAACCATAGAACTGAGGCAGGAGGATTGGTGCGAGTTCGAGACCAGCCTGGGCTACAAAAGTGAGCTCAGGACCAGCCTCAACTGCATAGCGAGACCCTGTCTCAAAAAGACAAAAAAAAAAAAAAAAAGAACCTCAAATCCAAACATACAAAGAACACAAACGAATGTGGCTACTAGGGTACTAAACAAGCAGTTTCAAAAAAGGCACCCATCAATTACTTTTTTTTCATATTTAGCAAATAATAAATAAATGAAATATGATTTTAAACTACTTCAAATTTCCTTATAAATTTAGATTTTGTGTTATTTACTCTTCTAAAGAGGGAATATTCTATTCTGGAATATTTAGTTATGGAATGTTTAGTTGTAGGATGTTTTCTGGCATGCTTTGGCTGGAACTGTATGTTAACAATGGCCAGAATCAGAAGGTACAATTTATATTCTTATTTGGTGGCATTTAGTTTGTGAGTGTATCCAATCATGCCCCAAAGTATTTATAGACCAAACTTCTTAGCAAGTCTGGCTCTCCTGATGTCCTTCTCTTCACTGGGCTTGTACAAGTGGCTGGTGAATACCAGCCAAGATGACTCATTTTTTATCATAAGATGGAAAAGCTTCTTTTAATGTTGTTCCTTCTTAAGGTGTCTGTTTTTTGTTACTGGTTCAATACCAGTGACACATTAAAGTGGTAAAGATGCACTGAACAGTTTAGAGGAATAGTATAGGACTGCTTAAAATCTGAAACAGGATAGTGACAAAGAAATTGAAGGAGGGTGGTTCACAATAAAGCAACCTTGCTTATTTTCTCTGTTATATCCCATATGTACCTTCAAGCAAAGTGATGGAGAGGAAAAGCCAAGGTGCAAAACCAACAGAATGTTGGATTAACCTATTTCTATGATAGTTAGCATTCATTTCCTATTAAAACAGCTGATGATTAGTCTGTGTTTCTCAGCTGAAACTTAAAAGAGATGAGAAAATATAAATATTTGACATGTCATACACAGAGAAGCATTGTGTCAGATATTATTGAAGATGGAGAAAAAATAAAATTGAAGCAAAGAACACCTGTCACTTTAACTCATTAAAAAAAAAACAAAAACAAAAACATGATGTTCTTTGCTTGCTGAGTGGAGATGCTGTATTTTAAGAAAAAATAAAGTGGGACTCTAAATGGGAAAAAATTTAACAATTCACTATGTAATCATATGAAATAAAATATTTTAAATTGGATATTGCCGTTTGTAGAGGGGTATCTGTTTTGTGTAAAAATGGTTTGGCTTATCAGGTGATATTTCTGTCGAATTGCAATAAAGAGTAAAATCAGCTTGCAACTAAAGATTTTTTTTATTGACATCTTTAGTTTGTCTTCATGCCAGTAATTAAATTGCTAATTATGTGTTTCTGTTACTATGGTCATGCTTTTATTACATAATTGCTTCAAGTTGAGCTCAAATCACTAACAATATTTATTTAACCTTTTTGTGCATTAGATAAATTTTAATATATAAAAGCTTTGGAATGAGTTCACTGACTCTGTTTTGATTAGTGAAATCAAAGAAATTCTGACCTTGCTTATAGTTGCATGGATTATTGGTCATGTTTTCAGTGAGATTTACTAATAATTATTAATTTGAGTAATAGCAATCATTGAAAGATTAGTTGAAATAGAAGGGAAAAATAAAAAGGAAACTTTTCAAACACCTATTGTCTATTCCAAAAATATAATGATACTGCTCGAGGATTTGGAAACATAAAACTAATAATTTTATTTGTAATATATGTTCATATTTTCCAAAAAATTATTAAGTTATGGATAATTCATTTGTCAAGCTCCCCTCCCCTTTGGATGCAAGCATATTTTTTGTCACTGTGTCAATATATTCATCATCTTTTCTCATCTGTTTATTTTATGCAAACCATAAAAGACATTTTTTCTCAGTGAGGATTGCCTCTTTATTTTATTTTGAAATATTTGTATATTTATTTCATTAAATGAGATAATGCTTTTTCTTATTAACATAATTTCCAGTACATTAAACATATTTCTCTACAGACAGAAGAGAGAAATCAAATTAAATGACAGCTAAATCACTTGCAGCAATTTCCACCGTTAGAAGATAAAAGTGTCTCTGTTTTCTTCGTGATCACAAGATGTGCCGTAAAGGGAAATGAAATCCTAAAGAAAGAGGGAAAAACATAAAGAAATAATGACTGACTTATTGCAGTAATACCACTGAGAGAAGAAAAATTCACTACGAATAAAAGAACAATAATCTAGTGGATTTGAAAGTTGCCAAAATTCATTTCTTATTGATGAGTTTAGTGGAAGCCTAATACTAAGTAAACTGATGAGAAAATCAGTGCAATAAACTATGAACGATGAAAGGTGAAATAAATACTTCGTGTGTGGAGGACCATTATTCTAAATGTCTTTAATTTTTTAATAATTCATGTCTTTTTGTTTATAAAAAGGAGGAACTATTACTTGGTAGACTCAAAATACATGTAAAAAGCATGTACTAGAATGCCATGTTTAGGGATATGTGAAAATACTGGTGACCTTTTGAATTTTAGTATCATATCCTGACTTTAATCTGAATTCAGTGAGGAAGGTGAGCTTGACTGATAAAGCTAATAGTGCTGACAGAGGATTCTGGTAAATTCATGCAGCATACTTACTCTATAGAGGACAAGTTGCTTTCCAAAATTGATTTTAATTTTGGAAGAGAGATGAAATTTCAGAAAAAAAATACGCATGAAGTTAAGCTTTCGAATTTTTTTGAGGGCAGTGTGATGACATAGGTTGGTAAAATCAACATTGCTACTCATATATGTATGCATGCATGTGAGTGTGTGTGTGTGTGTGTGTGTGTGTGTGTGTGTGTGTGTGTGTGTGTTATTCTGTTCAAGTTTCACTTGTGCTAGTATCCAAGTATACAAGCAACCTGGATCTGGATATTTGCAGGTGGGTTTGTTCATTTGTTTTCTTTCTTTTCATGATCATTAAAAGTTAAAATAAAGCTAGTTAATATAATTAATTTGACTGGAAGCATTCAGTAGGGGAAAAGTCAGCCATTTGCACTAGCTTGACTGGGACTGAATTAGCCTCCAGTACGGCTGATTCAGTACCCCTTTCCTCTCAAATGCTGTTTCTTTCTTTCTTTCCTTCTTCTTCCCTTATCTATCCACATCCTTAGCTTTCTCTAGTTTCTCTCCCTTTGGTCTTTTCAGGGTGCTTCCCAACATTGCATTTTGTTGCTTTACATCCTATTCACCCTCTTCTCACCCACACCACACTCACCTTATCCTGCTCCACTGGGGGAAAATTCTAAAGCAGATATATTTTTTCTTTTTTTGAATTGCAGACTCTTTGAGACTATTGCTTTGCTGGAAACGTTTGACAGCTGCTCTGGAATGTGACACTTAAGGTAATAATTGTGATTTTTCTATTTTTAGAATCCTTTCCATTCCAAAGGTTCACGGGTCCCCACTCCTTATGAACTCTGGGACCTTCTCCCACGCTGTGTTCTCCCAGTATGGAGCCTTTGTGGGGGTGTGTAGGAGTTGCAAGGCAAGCGATTTTCAGGAAGGAGAGGAGGGCAAGCGTTGGGGTCAGTGGTGGTGTTCAGGGGCAATTTGTGTGTCCACTTAGGAAACAGTGCCTCTTATCTTTTGTTTAGAATGCAGAGGATAAGGTAAAAGTGCAGGCCACATGCAAGGGAGTTTGAATTATGCATTAAACTGATAATTCCACAGAATGTAAGCTTATGCCAATAAAGAGATGGGCTAGTAGGAGGAAGGCATTCACCTTACCAGAGTAGGGAAACCGTATGGAGAGAAGGAAAGGAGCACAGAGAGCAGGGGAAAGGACTCACGGTCTGCGGCTGGCTCTGATGGAGAAGTGGGGAACACGTTAACATGGAAACTATTGTCTGCTGCCTGTTTGCTTTTAAACTTATTTAGCCAAGGTAATAAGATTATTTCCAGTGGGGCCCTGTCTGGGCAAGTTTATACTCATAGTAAGAGTTTTATGTAAAGAAATTCTGTCTAAAAAAAAAAAAAAAAAGAAAAAATTCTGTCTAGAAGTGAATTTTGTTTGGTCCCCTTTGACAGGGACCATAAAAGAATTTTTTTTAAAAGGCAGTATTTTTCATGATGAAATTTGGCAACATTCAAACTAGGCCACATAAGGTTTTGTTTCACCAGGTATCTTTTCCTGATTGATATGTAGTAGAAAGGTGAAAATTAAGCAAGTGGAAGAAGCAGAAGGACTAAAAGAAGGCTATAAATTATCTCCCTGGTGCTCCATACACACTATCCAGTGTGGATGGGAACTGATCCTTTAAGTTTGCTTCTCCTGCTGTAGCAAAATGCACTTGTGAATGTGGCAAGGCTCTGTGAAAAATGCACAGTGGAGCCAGAGTGCAGCACACAGTGCAAATGGTGTTTTGCTCTATCTCCATGGATTTGCCAAGGGTCCAGACCCTGGGAGGTGAGGCCCTAGGAGGTGGACACTGGCCTTTGCCTACATTTCTCCCTTGCAAACAGCGATGGAATTTTGTGTGTATGTCTTCATTTTCCTAATGTGAGCATTTGAAGCCTCTGATTCTGCAATCTAGAGTCTTTGCACACACTCTCTGCAAGCAACCAGTGTATTTGTGAGGCCTGTTCTATATGCATACATGCATTTACACACCAACAGATTAAAAGGGGCCTGGGAAAACACCCTTTCCTTGGAGAGTCATATGAAGCCGGTGTTTAAATTAAATAATTTGCAGAGTATGGGGAATAAAGCTTTTGTAGCAGTATCCAGAGGTTATTGCCCCTGGAGAAATCCTTGCCATTCAGTACAATTCGGTGCATGCCAGGGAAACACACATGTGTTCATATGCACACTGGTAGGTACACTTTATTTTACATCTAAATTATATTAATTTCTTCAGTTCATCTGTCATTTTCTCTTCATATTGTGGGAAAAATGCCAAGCACACTTGTGAAAGGTTGAGGTCATTAAGCTTTAAACAAAAGTGAGGAAGGGATGTTAGAGAGCAGTTATGAGGAGAGGATGACTCTTCCTGGTAGGAGGCCAGTCACCCCACAGCTCCTCGAAGGGGCTGGACTGTGATCAGGAGAGTGCCTGACTTTCCTCCCAGCACACTGATGGATGGCCAGTGAGGAACCATTGCTACAATGAGGTAATGTGAATAGCTAAGCCGGAAGTGGCTGAAGTTAGCTGATATCATGCTGTCTTGTACATCCAGTGTCTCACCTTATTTGGATATTAAGGAGAGGTTTTCCAGTGAGAAGCTCATACCTTATTGCTGATGATTTATTCACATGTAGCTGGTTGCATTCTTGACTTAAGCCAAGGCCTGACTCTCAGGGACAAAGCATGGCTCATCACAGCATGGAGAAGTGGATAAAATGTTAATGGGGAACAATGTTGAGAGGGAAAGAAAGAGGTATCGATCTGCATCCAGAGAAGTTTAGGAAAAAACTGTGAATATTGACATGAGCCTCAAAACAGTTATTTTCTTTAAATTTAGGATTTTTGTATACCTGAGATTCTCATCTTTTCTCGTTGTATAAGAAAATTCACACAGATTAATATTAGCTATAGTGTCAGCCAAATAGCTCAGCTGATTTAAATGCCTACCAACAGGCAAAGGGGCAGGGAGTTTGATCTCCAGGCCTGACATGCCAGCCTGTTCCTGAAGCATAGTAAGAGGACAATTGAGACTGGGCATGGTGGCATGCCCCTGTCATCCCAGCTCTTGGGAGACTGTACACAGACAGATCACTTCAAGTAAAGTCTAGTAGTGAGACCCTGAGCAACCTTTAGACCCTTCCCTAAAATAGAAGAACAAAACAAAACAAAAAAGCCAAATTAATAGTACAGCATTCTTTTTCTTTTTAAAGAATTTTTATTTTATGTTATTTTATTTTTCTTGTTTCAGAACTTTTGTTTGTTTGTTTATTTATTTATTTTTATGGCCGGCTCAGCCTGCCCTGAGGGCAGGGCTGGCGCAGCATGTGGTGCTGGGGATCAAACCGTGGTCCCTGCAGCCACCTAAGCTTTCCTAAGCAGGTGCTTTAGACCACTGAGCCATCCTGCTGGGCCCTAGTACAGCACTCTTGAACAAAAATACTGGTAGATTAGTTTGCCGAGGCTGCCTTAACACAACACTATAGATTAGAGAAGATAACAGCAGAGATCTATTTTCTCACAGGTTTAGAAGCTGAAATTCCAAAATTAAGGTCTTGGCACAGTTGTATTCTTCGAGTCTCTGCCTTTTCCTGGAAGATGCCTACCTTCTTACTGTGTCCTGGGATGTTTGTTCTTCAGGTACAGAACTCCTCTTTGTGTGAGCTCACTAGCCTAACTAGAAAGGACCATGGTGAGGTGTTAGTTTAATTTGGTCATCGTTTGAATGACCTTATCACCAATTCTGGTTCTGTGGTAAGGTAAGACTTTAACATACAAATTTTCAGGGCTCATAATTTACAGCAGATCATTTCCAATATATCGTTCACTCATTTTTTCTGACTTATTTAAGTATTTAGTTCTTTGCTTCTTTTTCTTTTACATTTTTTGTTAATAACTGAAAATACTTTATTGTAATTCATATAGGTAGTTGTATTTTTTAAATTTTATTTTGAGAAGTAGAATTTGGAAGACAGAAGGTCACTTAAGAAAACAACACAAAGGGCTGGCAAGATAGCTCAGTGGAGTAAGAGCCTACTTAGGCAAGCACAGGGACTGGGGTTTGATCCCTGGCACCATGTGGCACCATCCCCTCCCTCAGGCACACAGAGCTACTCAGCACATTCCTATAATCACAGCGCTGGGGAGGCTGAAAACAAGAGGATCACTTTGAAACTGAGTTGTGCAATGAGATTATAAAGTACAGATTATGTACCAAATACATAAACTAAAACAAAACAATAACTCACATTTTTCTTTAAAAAAAAAAGAAGCCACACCTGCTCTTTTAAGTGAGACATAAATGAACCAGTTTGAATCAAATCCATGACATTTTAATTTTGATTTTGATCTTACTGAGCCATACTTGCCTCTCACTCTCCTTCACAGTGTATCTGGTAGAAAGAATACATGGAAATGCCTAGGAGGATACCTAGTTTGCAGTAAAGTCTGCATTATTGATCTGATATCCATAATGGCCTGAGACATGAACAGAGTGCTACAGTGTGCCCTGGTGCTGCACGAGAATGTCACACCCTTCTTGAATTTTACTTTATAACAGATTTTCTTCTTGCTCTTTGAATTAGGATATATATATATATATATACATATATATATATATATATATATATATATTTTTTTTTTTTTTTAAACAGACCTTGATATAGACTCAGACCCAGGAAACGTGAGTGAAACAGCAGGTTTTCTCTACCTCATGATCCATAGTCTGAAAGCTGAGTACAGAACTAGAGGAACAGTGCAGAAGAGTGGCAGGGTTCCTCTGACAGCCTGTAATCTTCCAAGAAGCCAGGGCTTTCTTCTGTGGAGACACTCACCCTGGGCTTCCTGAGTGGGCAGATCCATGCAGTGTTCTTTGATTTTGAGAGAGACCAGTCACCAACCCCTGCCTCTGTGCATGGACAGTGCTGGTCCTTTGTAGCCGTGGACCCAGCGCATCAAGGGACACTGGCCATTTGAGGCTGGGCTGACCAGTTACTCTTAACTTCCTTCCAAACATGTAATTAAGAGCCAAACATTTTTTTTTGTTTGTTTGTTTTACTGGAAATAATCAAGCTGTATATATTGTTATCAACTTTATTCTTAAAACTCAGTATTCAACTACTTTAGAAATAGTTTAATAATCATGGAAATCCAAGTGTCTTTCACTTTTAGATGGCATTTTGTTCTGTTACTTTTGTTTTCCTAAAATTCACATGATTTACACTAGGAATTTATCCTTGAATTTTGAGAGAAGCTGGAGAAGTAGAATTACACTGTCAATTAAATACAAAAATAAAGTGTATGAACTATATTAAAATACAGCTATTATGACTACTACAACTACGACTAGTAATAGATTACTGGGCTGGGAATGCAGCTCAGTGCAGAAAAATGGTGTAGCCTGATTGAGGATCTAGATTGGCTCTGCAGCACCATGGCAATGAAAATCAATAAAAGACTAATAGTACTAATAGCACATGTTTAAGTATTTTATATGTAGGAGATAGTGTATTGCCTCTTTGTTCTTATCTCATTCATCCCTGTCCATAATCCATGTTTTTTTTTTTTAAACAAATATTTGTCCCAGGATCTCACTACGCAGCTCAGACTCATAGTGATCCTCCCGTGTTCAACGTCCCCAGTGCTGGGATTGCAGACATGCACTACCATGCCTGGTCTATCTCTCCATAATTTATGTTATCTGAAGTTTAGGGCTGGCCAGTGGAGTAAGATCATTGCCAGGATTCAAACCCATGTATTTTATCTGTGCTATAATCTACAATGGCAGGGGTTGCTGTGTTCCAATGGCACTAAGAATCACTTGGAGGAGTTAAAATATAGTACACAGTTTTTCTCTTTGAAACTGTTTCATGTGATCTATGTCTTTCCTATATTGCTCCGTCAGGGAGTCCATCATTTTTCTATTCTCCTCTAATTTTTTATCGATGTCTTCTTTAATAGTATTGAAGTCTGTCATTATGGTTATCCTTTCTCTCTCTAATACAGAGATTATTTCTGTTTTGTTCTCCTTTGTACTTTTGTGTAGTTGTTCCCCTACTTGGGATGCTATTGA
>PVJA010051524.1:0-12792 GCA_004027025.1 Myocastor coypus
TTTTTTTTTTTTTTTTTTACTTTATTTTATTTATACTATGGCTGGCTCAGCTTGCCCAAGGGGTGAGGCTGGCACAGCATGTGGTACCGGGGATTGAACTGTGGTCCCTGTGGTTGCTTCAGCTTGCCTTAGCAGGTGCTTTAGACCCTGAGCTATCTCGCTGGCCCCTCCTCCCTTCTTGTCTCATGCACGATGCCTAGAAGCCACAGACTGGCGCCACCTGCCTCGGAGCCTCTCACTCACCCTTTGGCTTCATTCTGGGCTCTTCTCTGAGGGTACCTCCTTGAAGAAGTCCTCCCTGACCACTTCCCCAGCCCTCTCAGGACCAGCGCTTTCTCTGGGCACAGCTGCCTGTGCGTCTGCTCCCTGCCAATTCCTGCTTCTGGGCATATGGCACAGGTGCCATAACTTCTCCCAGGAATGCATGGGGCAAGACTCTGGAGATGTGAGGCATGGACAGACAACAAAGACAGAAAGTAGAGAAAGGAGAGAGTGGACTGGATGTCAGAAATGCTGGGCCTGCCCTCCGGGCCCTGGGAAGCCCCATAGGACTTAGGGTACAGTCAGGCTAGGGTGGGCCTATTTGAACATCCTGTGTCCCGCCCACCATCCTCCCTTCCCACCTCCTCAGGCCAGCTCTGGGGTCTTGGCAGGTCATCCAAAACATGAGCTCTGAGTTCTTCGCAGCCCAGCTTCAGGCCCGCATCTCTGATGACACCACATACCCAGTCTCCTACTACGAGCCCGAATACTACGTGCCTAACGATGGGGGCACGGCCCACCTGTCTGTGGTCTCGGAGGATGGCAGTGCTGTGTCTGCCACCAGCACCATCAACCTCTAGTAAGGGCTGTGAGGCTGAGAGGTGGCGCGGTCCCAGGGGCTGTCTGCGTGTTCCTGAAGGGGTCTTCCATTTCCATGGAGGGTCGTGGATGCTCCCACTTGGTTGGGCCCCCCCCAGGGGTGGGTAGGACCCCAGCAGACCCACCCTGGGGTGGGTACGGCTCTGACCCCATCCGTCCACAGCTTTGGCTCCAAGGTCATTTCCCGAGTCAGCGGCATCATCTTCAACAATGAGATGGATGACTTCAGCAACCCGGACTTCACCAACCAGTTCGGGGTGTCCCCTTCACCGGCCAATTTCATTGCACCAGGTGCGGGGTGGGGATCTGGGGTGAGCAGGGGCTCACTTCCTGACCAAGCGGCTGACCAACATCTCTGTCCCCTCCCGTGGGCCGCAGGGAAGCAGCCACTCTCGTCCATGTGCCCAGCAGTCATTGTGGGCAAGGATGGCAGGGCCCAGATGGTGGTGGGCGCCTCAGGAGGGACCCAGATCACCACATCGACCGCGCTGGTATGTTCCACTCACTGCCCTCCCTGCCCCTGTCCCTGAGCCATGCTGACCCCTTGCCACCTCTTCCCACCCCCAGACCATCATCCATAGCCTCTGGTTTGGCTACAATATGAAGCGGGCAGTGGAGGAGCCCCGGCTACATAACCAGCTTCTGCCTAATGTCACAACAATGGAGAAAGACTTCGACGAGGTGAGCTGGGAGTTGGGGAAACCAAGTCATAGGGTCTCCTGGGCTGCAGGCCTGTATCGTCAGAGTGAACAGGTGACATGTCCTTACACCTGCTGCCTGGGTCATCCAGTGCGCCATGAGGGCCAGGCCACCTGCTCCAATGGGGCCTCAGGGCCATGTGGCAGTGCCTTTCCTGGTCACTTGGTTAGAAATGGCAGCATCTGGCACTGGGAGGTCTGTGACCACACGGGAACAGTTACCAGCACCCCTGAGGCCCTGCTGAACCGCCTCTCTGCTCACCCCTAGGCAGTAGCGGCAGGCTTGAAGACCCGGCACCACCAGATCGAGGTCACAGATAGCTTCATCGCTGTGGTCCAGGCCATTACTCGGACAGCCAGTGGCTGGGCGGCTGCTTCAGACTCCAGGAAAGGCGGGGAGCCAGCCGGCTACTGAGTGCTTCCCTGGAGATAGCCAAGACTGACCAGCAACCCAGGACCAAGATGCCAGGGCCAGGAGCAGGACTTCAGGGGGTGCTCTCTTGACGAGTGGCACAGCAGAATAATAAATGGGGCCACTGTGTAGAGCTCTGAGCAGTATCACAGGCCCTCCCTGGGATTCAGAGTCCTGCATGTGCAATGGAGCTGTCTGGAGGGGCAAAAATAGAGAGTGTGAGCAGAGGTCTCCACTCTCAGACGCTGGAACTAGCCTCAGCTTTTTCAGTGTGGAGACAGCTTGCTGGGTGGGCAGCTAGGGGGTGAAGGCCCTGTTCCTCACTCTCAACGCCCAGTACTTCCTAGGAATAGCCACCAGGGGGCGTCCCAACGTTGACGCTGACCTGCCAGCAGCTGCTTGGCAAGCCTGGTACTTACTTCCTCAGACCCTGGGGTGTCCCTGCTCATGTTGCCCAGGGCATAACGAGGTGAAACTGGGCTCTGGGGAGTGGGATTGAGCAAGAGGCTGAAAGAAGAACTCTGTAGAGCTGTGTCTGGTGTCACTTTCCAAGCACAAACTCCGAGTCAAGCCCAAACAAGCAATCAGCTCCAGGAAGCCCGGTTCTCAGAGAACAGCAAGCTGGAGGAGATCCACAGTTCCCCACAGGGAAGGTAGCCCGGCAGTGGGGGCCCTGGAAGGATACCGCTGTGTACAACATGCCATGTCTGGGCCAACCCCTCCAGATCTGTGCAGGACCTTTTAATTCGTTCTCCACATGCAGTATTCATATATATACACAAGCAGTATGCATACATGGCATACACACAACATATAAACAGATTATATACATGCAGTATACACACAGTATATGCACACAGTATACGCAGAGTATAATCCCTGTGGTGGTGGGGTGCTGGTGAGGGCTCCTAGAGGGGGCTGGGGAGACAGGGATTACCTCTCAAACACCCGATTTTACCCTTAACCTATAGGCACAAATAGGGACCCTGAGGGTAGAGAAGGGGTTGGGAAGGCTGGAAAGCTTCTGCCTTCCAAAGGAAAATGGACTTCTGTGCTTCAGGGTACTGAGACCTGAGGGCTTCATCTTTCTTCTTCCCAAGGAAAAGTGAGGTAGCGGCCCCTCCTCAGTCCTTGTATTAACGCCAGAAGATAGGCCGAGGTCCCACTTGCAGAGGAACAGACTGAGCCCGGGGGTGGGCTCAGGCTTTCACAGTGAGGCAGAAGGGGCTTCCTGAACCCCCACATACTGGCTGGCGTAGGCCCGTGAGGCATAACCCAGGGGGCTGCTTCGGGGGCTTTGCAGACTCCAGTTCCCTTCTGCTTCCCTTCTTCCCTGCCTCTGCTACCCTCTGGCAAGGACATTCAGGGTGGGTCCCACTTGCAACCCCCAGCAGAGCCTCTGAGGCCCAGCCCTCAGCCTCTACATGGCTGTCTGAGCACCCTGGCCCCAACCTGACCAGGATGGCTGGCACGAGGAGAGAGGGAGGATCTTCAACCCCTTGACCCTGCTGTCCTTTTTGCCCTGGCCTCTGAGCTCTGAGGGCTGTGGTGGGTGAGTGGCCTGGCCCCTGCTCAGGAATGCACTTGGGTTCATGTTGAGCAATGTCACTACTTGGGGGTCGGTTGGGGACGGGAAAAGGAAGCGTGGGAAGAGGCCTTTGGAAAACGCCCTGTCTGGCCCAAGCTGACCAGGGCTTCACACATGGAAGCCCAGCAGGCTGTGTAGCCTGTGAGACAGGAATCCCTCTCTGGACCTCACTTCTGGGTATACCAGGAAGTGGGCTCTGTGTACAAGGACCCATGACAGGCAGGGATCAGGGTGGTAGGGAGAGGAAGGGCAGGTGGGGGCTTAGGGAGAGTCTGCATGGCCAGGAGTGCTACCCATGGCCCCTGCAGCCTGTGCCCATGCTAAGGGTGAAGGGTGCCTCAGCACACCCTCAACCCCAGCTACCTGCCAGTTAGATGACCTCAGGCCTGGGGAGGACCCGATCCAATGTCCCCAGGGGAGGAGCCCATTGGCACAGGACCCAGGCAGGGCAGCTGCATTGCCCAGAGGTCCAACGCCACTTTTCCAGGTCAGCAGTTCCCAGGCGTGGGTGGTCCAGGGGCAGTAGTGCCAAGGGTGGACATGTGTCCAGTCTGTGACCCCTGCTGTACGTTGGTGACCGGGGTTCTGCACCAGGCTGTGGCTAAGGCCGTCCTTAGTGCCGTGCCTTGGGTCCCTCTGTCTCCTCAACCCCACTCCTGTGCTACGTCGATGCCCAGCTGAGCTGTGCCTAGGTGGGGCCAGCGAAGACAGCAGGATTGGGGCAGGGTGCCATGCTGGTGGAGCACCGTGCCATGGAGCCCATCCAGGCTGGGAGCTGGGCTGCCCCAGTTCCAAGCCCTCAGTGGTGCCAGGAAAAAATGGTACAGGGGCTCCCGGGAGTCCAGCACCTGAGCCAGGGAATCCAAGGATAACCCGGCAGGAGGTGGCAGGAGGTGGGGCTCACTGGCAGCGAGCGAGTTAAGCGCAGCAACTGTCTCCTCTCTGCAAGGAGAAACTCCCCCTAGATGCCTGGCCTCCTGCCAGGGCCAACACAGGGGCTGAAACTGGAAGTCCAGGCGTGTGGCTGCGGCTGCCTCCACTCAGGGCTTGAGGAGGGCCGCAGCTCTGCTGCTGCTGTTGGCCGTCTGTCCACATTCCAGTCTGCCGGCCGCTTGCCACTCAACTTTAATCCTGTCTTTCTACCTATCTGTAAGCCCATCTCTGTCCAGATGTCTGTCTGACCTGAATGTCAGTCCATCTGTTTGTCTATCCCTGCTCTCCACTTTTACTGTTTGTCCAATCATCTGCGAGGGCCTCTGCACATCTCGTGGCCCATTCATCTGCCTGTCCATCTGTCCCTCTATCCACTGGTCTGTCTGCCCACCTCCTCCCCTCGTCTCCCTGGGCCACTGAGCCATGGCCAGGAGCCACAGGTCTACGGTCAGCCTGGTCCTGCTGGGACTGGGGCTGACGCTGGTCGTCACGGTGCTGGCTGCGGTCCTCTCTCGCCACCGTGGCCCCTGCGGTCCTCACGCCTTTGCCCATGCCGCTGTAGCTGCTGACTCCAAGGTCTGCTCAGATATCGGACGGTAAGAGGTGGGTGGGAGCCAGGTGGTTCCGGGCAGCGGGGCCCTCCTGGAGAGGGACTGGTGGCAGGGTGAAGAGGAGGTGCACGTGCACAGGCGCTGGCCTGTGGGGTAGGGACTGTGGGGCTTGGGCTCCAGCATCACCAAGCCTGGGCACAAGGAGGTGGCCTTGGTGCTTTTGTATAGAATAGGTGGCAGGAATCTGTAGGCCGTGGCAGGGCTGGCAGAGGTAGTGCTCCAGGCTCCAGGGTGCAGCTGGTCCATCTGCACAGCAACAGTCAGACATGGAGACCCTAAAGCACCCTCCTGGTCTGTCCCCGGTGGCAGGCACTGGCCCCTTCAGCAAGGGTGGACCAGGTCTCCAAGCGTGGGACTTTCCTTGGGGCATGGGCACAACCTTCCCAGACTCCATGTATGTGGGTACTGGCCTGGCAGATTCATCCTCTTGCGCCTGGGCTACCTTGCCAAGTCTCTCAGACCTAGGAAACCCCCCCTGCTGGTGCTATATTCCCCATGGCAGCCTCCCCATGTCAGGGCTAAGTCTGGGTGGGTGGGTGGAGGGACTGACAGGGGGATGGCTGGGACAACGGGATGGCGGGCAGGGGCCGTGGCTGGTGTTTCCTGGCCTTCGTCTAGAAAACCCAGCCCATGGGGAAGCCTCTGCTGCCCAGCCATGCCACACCAGGGAAGGACATGGCAAGAAGCCCCTCCTGTCCCCCTGCCTCCCACTAGGCCCTCCAAAACCCGAGCCAGCGTTCCTTTCCCCAAACCACGCCAGTCTGCTTGCCAGAATGTCTTCCTCACAGGCCACCATGAGCACCACAGTGCCCCATACTCAGGAGTCTGTCCCAGAGTTTAGGGGGTATATGGCTGGGTCCTGGTCCCAGCCACAGCCACGGCCATGGCCACGGGCATGGCCACTGCCAGGCAGAGTAAGATCCTGCCCCTTTCTTCCCAGCATGCTCTCTTCTGTTCATTCATTCATCCAGCGTTTCATTCATCCCTCCCTCCCTGCATCCGTCCAGCCGTCTGTCCATGCTTTCGGCTCCAGGTGCTTGTCCCAGCCCTGTCCCTCCTGATGGCACCTCTGGGCTCTCCCCAGACTTGCCGCCTCCTTCTTCGTGTCTACTTTCAGGCGGGTAGTGGCTGAGAATGGCAGCTTGGGAACAAGTCAGCAGGCAGTTGCTTTGTCCCCCTAGAGTCCTCCCAAGGAATGTGAGTGAGCAGTTGCCTGCGCCCCTGCCAAAGCCCCTGTGCTGTGAGAGCACCCTGAGATACAGTACGCGCCTAGCCCCAAAGTTGCCAAGATGCAAATGAGGCGAGAACCACCAGCCGTGGACATGACTGGGAGCACACAGCTCCAGGAGGCGGGGGCTGCTACCACTATCTCCAGCAGGATCTGGGCCTACGATGCCTCCCTGGCCCCAATCCAGGGGTCTGTGGGGCACACCCGATATATACACAAAGGCCAGGGGCTAGGGCTTCTGCTCTGAGCCTGATATCTCTGCCGGAACTCTCCTGGGCTCACCTTTCTTTCCTCAGTGCGAGTTCGAGACCAGCCTGGGCTACAAAGTGAGCTCAAGGCCAGCCTGAACTGCACAGTGAGACCCTGTCTCAAAAAGACAAAAAAAAAAAAAAGAAAAAGAAAGGAGCGGATGTGGCTTCTCCCCTGTGTTTTGTCAAACAACTCTGCTTCCTGTTCTTGTTCCAAGAAGCTTGCAGTGGGATAGTGTCTGAAGCCAGCTCCAGCTACTATGGAATGGAGCAGGGGTTGGTGACCTTGGCAGGGCTGGCTTCCTGAGGGGAGGCTCAGGAAGGGACCCGGTGCAAGGTCCTCTTGGCCAAGGTCTCTCCCTGCAGGGTCCCTGGCCACACTCCTGCAGGACCTGTTGGTGGACACCTGTGGCCCACCCTGCTTCCTGTCCCCTGACCCCTTCTCTCCTATCATGTTTGCTCTGAGCCCCTGGGTAGGGTTTTATAGGAAGCCTGGAACATGGTAACAGTGAGATCCCTTCTCTTCTGCTGTCTCCCAGAGGGACCGCCTCATGTGTCATAGACTTGGGGGCAAACTGCACGTTCTGAGGCTCTCTCTGAGCAGGCATTTGTGGTCTAAGAAAACTTTCTAAACTTGAGGGTTACAGACATCCTTCAGGTTTGGCGGCTTCTATTTGCTGTGGCCGCTCAGGAATTGCTGCCCTCACAGGCACACGCCAGACATGGTGATCTCAGAACTCAAGGGAGGGTGAGGCAGGAGGATCACGTGTTTGCATCCAGCCTGAGCAACTTAGTGACATGGTAAGACCCTGTCTCAGAATAAAGAAGGGTTGAGAGTGCTCCATGGGAGGTCCTGGATTTAATCCCCTATACAAAAGGAAGAAGAAAGGAAGAAATGCCCGCTCTTCCAGTTGGGTCCCCGCTGGAGAGGACTCCCTTCTTGCCTTTCCATTTGACTTCAGAGGATTAGGCCTGGGAAAGAAAACTGCCCATGGTTTAGGAGATGGGCTCAGCTGGAACTGGCCTTCTGTGCCCTGCGGCTGCTGCCACTCCTCAGAAGCGGAAGCTCTCTGGGGTTTGGGAGGTGGAGGCTGGGGTTTTCCCAGAGTCCCCGCTCCCTCCCTGAGCCCTAAATACTTGAGCACAGCCAGGTGAGCAGTTGTAGAAGACCCTGGCAGAGCACAAAGAGCTGCTCTCCGGGGCTCGCCGAGCAGCCTTCTGGCGAATTGGCATTGTGAGGCCCCCCAAGGGGTGGGGATTTGTTCACTTGTTGGTTTGTTTGTTTGTTTATTTATTTATTTAGTCTTTTTGAGACGGGGTCTTGTTATGCAGTTCAGGCTGGCCTTGAGCTCATGTTTGTAGCCCAGGCTGGTCTCGAACTTACACTGATGCTTGTGCTTCAGCCTCCCAAGTGCCGGGATTACAGGCGCATGCCACTAGGCCCGGCTGTTGATTGTTTTAGAGACAGGATCTCGCTGTGCATTCTAGGTTGGCCTTGAGCTCCTTGTGTAGCCCAGACTGGCCTGGAACTCACTACCATCCTCCTGCCTCAGCCTCCCAAGTGCTGGCATTACAGGTGTGCACCACCGCACCCAGCTAAGGGCTGGGTTTTGTCAGCTGCCACATACCCAGCTGTGCTGGGTCACCCTCTTGGTACAGAGGAAAACAGGGACCCTGGACAAGGTGCTGTAGCCCATGATTCTCGAAGTCCTCATCTGTGAATTGGGCCTGCACGGGGTGGCTGTGAGCACCCAGATGCTGAGGTGTGCAGCTTGCCCCATCCCCCCGAGGGGCTCCCTGTAGAGCCATGGCGGCTCTGTCTAGTGACATTTATGGTGGCTTGGCTGGATCAGGTTGACAACTCCAGAGCTGAGGGGGGTGGGGGTGGCCAGGGAGTACAACTCTGGGCATGCTTGCCGGGAAATGACTGTTTCCTCCCTCCTGGGGCTCAGAAGGAAACGGCCACCTCTCCTGCTCGAGGCCACACATGTGTGCGAGTGGGTATACGTGATCCGTCTGTCCAACAAGGTGTGAGGTAGTAGCGACGGTAACAACAACCTCCTGCCCCTTGGCAGTAGAAGCATGCAGTTCTCCCGCTGCCCGGAGCTGCCCACACTTCACAGCCAGGGAGCCCAGGCTCAGTGTCTTAGTTACTTTTTACTTGTTGCTGGGACAAATACCCGACACTCAAAATGAAGGAAGGAAAGGTTTACTTAGCTCACAGTTTGTGGAGGTTTCAGCCCATATTCAGCTGGCCCAAGGCTGAGTGGAACAGAGCAGAGAGCATCCAGTTCATGGTGGAAGAACAGCAACAATCGTGACAGAGGCAACCAGGGCAGCAGAGCAACAGTGTGTCTATTTCTCTGTGTCTCTTTAAATTACATCAGGCTCTCAGCCTTAGCCTATCCACCTCAGGCCACACCTATAATTCCCAGCAGTACTCAGACCATAATCTCATCAGTATTAGAACACATAATCCTGGTGAATCATGGATCAAGTCTCAAACTCTAGAAGTCCCCGCCCCACGACTCATGAGACTTTGGGGGGACAACTAGACATAAACCATAACACTTGGGTTACTGAGTGACTTAACTAGTGTCCTGCAGCTGGCACATGGGAACACCAGCCTGCCACAAGCCCACGTGTGTGAGATTGTGAGTGCGCACCTGGGATGCCTTTTTCCATCTACAAGGTCCCCTGGGAGTGCATGAAACACACCTGGGTCTGCCAGCCTTGGCACAGGGGCTCATTGGGAACCCAGAGGCCAGAGCCCCTGCCTCCATGGGAGGAGAGATGGCAGTCAATCTGTAGCTGATGCTGGGGGCTTCAACGTAATCGCTGTTCGGCACGCATTTAGTATTAGGGATGTTTTCATCGTTTTTGTTTTACTTTTATTTTCACTTTTTGTGGAGCATGGTGAAGCCCAGCACTCAGGAACCTGAGGCAGGAGGATTTCTGCTGAGCTGGGGGCCAGCCTGGGCTACACAGTGAGTTCAAGACCTGCCTACACTACATACTGAGCTCTGCGTTCTTTCTAGTACCATGTTTGATGCACCTAGAATTTGAATCCAGAGCCTCGTACAAGCTAGGCAAGCACCCTACCACTGAACTCCGCTCTCACCCCAAATTTGGCTTTTTGGCCAAGTGTGCTGGTGCACACCTAAGGTCTCAGCATTTGGGAAGCTGACACAGGAGGACCAGCAGGTGTGCAAGGCCAGCCTGTACAGCATAGTGAGACCCTGCCTTAACAACAAGATCTGAACAATTTTGGCTTTTTGTTAGTTTTTGGTATCTAGAAAGGTTTGTATTACTGCTCCAAATATTTGGATATTAACACTGTACTTTATACATTACACATCATTATAACAGATATGCAAGTCAGGATACCCTTGGTTCTTTGTTTTATGGATATTCTCTGTTGTCTCTTCTTATGGCTAATATTCAGGACCAGTTCGGTTGGGTCGTGGTGCCCAGTGGTTGGTCAAATACAGATGCATGCCAAGCCTGGTGGCACACACCGATAACCCTGAACTGTGACAGGATTAGGCAGGAAGATCACAAGTTCAAACCAAGTTGGACAGCTTAAGGATTTTTAATAAGAGCCTGTCTCCAAATAATTGTGTGTGTGTGTGGGGGGTACTGGGGATTGAACTCAGGACCTTGCACTTGCCAGGCAAGCACTCATTCTACTGAGCTATCTTCCTAGCCTCTCCAAATAAAAATTTTAAAGGATTAGAGTTATATCTCAACACAAAGGCTTTGGCTTCAATCCTCACCACTGCAAGGGGAAAAAAAAAAAAAAAAAAAAGATGCTCTTCAACTTACGTTGGAATTACATCCCAGTAAATCCATCCTTGGTTGAAAATAGATACCAGCAATGTATTTATTCCATTTAACCTATTGAACATCCTGGCTTAGCAATGCCTGCATGATCGAGTACAGATTGATTCGCTTTCCTGGATTGGGGGACTGTCGGGCAAGGAGAGAGATAATCATCTATCTATCTATCTATCTATCTATATATATATATATATATATATATATATATATTTATTTATGTCTTTTTGAGACAGGGTCTCCCTATGCAGTTCAGTCTGGCCTTGAGCTCACTTTTGTAGCCCAGGCTGGTCTCGAACTTGCACCAATCCTACTGCCTCAGCCTGCCGAGTGCTGGGATTACAGGCATGTGCCACCATGCCCGGCAAGATGATCATATTAAATACAACCAGCTGTGGGGCTGGGGAGATAGCTCAGTAGAATAAGTGCTTGACCAGCAAGTGCAAGGTCCTGAGTTCAATCCCTGGTACCAGAAAAGTATATCTATCTATCTATATCTATCTATCTACCTACCTATCTATCATCTATCTATCATCTATCTATCTATATATCTATCTATCTATCTATCTATCTATCTATCTATCTCCAGCCCTGGAAAGGTCAACATTAGAAATACAGTTCCTACTGACTATAGATAGTATCACTGCCACACCATCATCATTAAAATTGTAAATCGAACCAGGCCTGGTGGTGCATGCTTATAATCCCAGCCCTCAAGAAACTGAGGCAGGAGGATCATTGCAGGTTGGAGGCTAGCCTGGGCTACCTTGTTCAAAGCCAGCCTGGGCTACATAGTGACATCCTGTCTCAAAAACCAAACAAACAAAAAAAGTAAGTTGAGCCATGGGAGGTGGGGATTGTCTATATTAATCTAGATGCCGCTGTGAGAGTATTTTGGGATGTGATTAAAGTTACAGTCAGGGGACTGGGGAGATAGCTCAGTAGAATAAGCACTTGTCTGGCAAATGCAAGGACCTGAGTTCAATCCCCGGTCCCGCAAAAATGAATGAATAAATAAATAAATAAAGTTACAATCAGTTGATTTCTAGTACAGCAGATGTACTTCCACAATACATATGTTTTATCTTATTGGTACTGGGGATTGAACTCAGGACCTTGGACTTGTCAAACAGCTGTTTAAGCTACTGAGCTATCTCCCTGCCATACTTCCACACTATGTGTGGGTCTCATACATTAGGGGTCTTAAGAGCAAAAACTCAGATTTCATGGGGAAGAAAGAGATGTTTCCCAAGCTGGACATGGCGGTATGTACCCGTAGTCCCAATTCCTTCAGAGGCTGGGGCAGGAGGATCCCCATAGCCCAGGAGTTGCTGGCCCTGGAAACACAGTGAGACTATCTAAAACAAACAAACAAACAAAAACTTAGGTCAGGCAAGGTGGTGCATACCTGGAATCCCATTTTGAGGCCAGCCTGGGAAATTTATATATATATATATATATATATATATATATATATATATATATATATATATACATATATACATATATATAGTCTTTTTGAGACAGGGTCTTGCTATGCAGTTCAAGCTGGCCTTGAACTCACTTTTGTAGCCCAGGCTGGTCTTGAACTCACACAAATCCTCCTGCTTCAGCCTCTCGAGTACTAGGATTATAGGTGTGTGTTACCATGCCTTGCTTAGCCTGGGAAACTTAGCAAGAATCTGCCTCAAAAAAAAAAAAAAAAAGTAAAATAAATAATTTTGAAGCCAGGGGAAATAGCTCAGTGGTAGAGCTGTTATGGAGGATGTGTATGACCTTAGGGTTAGTCTCTCACACTGCAAATAATAATAGCAATCCGGGTGGGCAAGATAGCTCAGTAGTCTAAAGCGCCTGCTTAGGCAACCGCAGGGACTTCGGTTTGATGCTGGGCACCACGTGCTGCGCTAGCCCCACCCTCAGGGCAGGCTGAGCTGGCAAAGCAAGAAAGAAATACTATGGTGGAAAGTTCTGCATGCATTTCTTTTTTCTTTCTTTTTCAGTACCAGGGATTCAAATCAGGACCTTGTGCTTACCAGGCAGGCACTTATTCCACGGAGCTATCTCCCAGGCCCAAATTATGAAGTTTTTTTTTTTTTTTAATTTTTATTTTATGCCGGGCGTGGTGGCTCACGTCTATAATCCCAGCACTCGGGAGGCTGAGGCAGGAGGATTGGTGCAAGTTCAAGACCAGCCTGGGCTACAAAAGTGCTCAAGGCCAGCCTCAACTATGTAGTGAGACCCTGTCTCAAAAAGACCAAAAAAAAATTTTTGTATTTTTTAAAGTTAATTTTATTTTTTTCTTGTTTCAGAACTTTTGTTTGTTTATTATTATTATTTTTATTATTTTATGGCCGGCTCAGCCTGCCCTGAGGGCAG
>PVJA010051525.1:0-12974 GCA_004027025.1 Myocastor coypus
CTCACTTTTGTAGCCCAGGCTGGTCTCGAACTCGCACCAATCCTCCTGCCTCAGCCTCCCAAGTGCTGGGATTACAGGCGTGAGCCACCACACCCGGCTCTTTCTTTCTTTCTTATTTTTTTGTGGGACCAGGGTTCAAACTCAACGACCTTGCACTTGCTAGGCAGGCACTTGTGCCCCTGAGCTATCTCTCCAGCCCCTGTAATAGCCTTTTTAAAAATTTTTTAATATTACTGTTATTTTTTATTGTGTCTTTTTTGAGACAGGGTCTCACTATGCAGTTCAGGCTGGCCTTGAGCTCACTTTTGTAGCCCAGGCTGGTCTCGAGCTCATACGAGTCCTCCTGCCCCAACCTTCCAAGTGTGGGGTTATAGGTGCGTGCCACTCTGCCCAGCTTAGCCCTTTTTTTAAAAAAGAAAAGAGTTATTTTTTTATGTATTTGGTTGTTGCAGTGGCTTACTGCACAGCTCAGACTCATAGTGATCCTCCTGCTTTCAGCCTACTCAGTGATGGGATTACAGATAAGGGCCACTATGCCTTTACTCTGGCTGGCTCAGACTGACCTGGAGGCTGGTGTAGCATGTGCCAGGGATCTAACCATTGTCTCTATGCTTTCCTAAGCAGGCACTTTAGTCTACTGTGCTATCTCACAGTCACATGTTTATTTGTTGAGATAGATTCTCTCTCTTTTTTTTTTTTCTTATGGAGTTTAGTGGTTTTTTTTTTCCTTGTTTCAGAACCTTTGTTTATTCACTCATTTTTACAGCCGGCTCAGCCCGTCCTGGGGGCAGGGCTGGCACAACATGTGGTGCCGGGGATCGAACCGCAGTCCCAACAGCCGCCCAGGCTTTCCCAAGCAGGCACTTTAGACCACTGAGCCATCCCGCCCGACCCGTAGTGGTTATTTTTGAGACAGGATCTTACCATGCAGTACAGGGTCATGTTGAAGTTTTGTATTTAGCCCCTGCTTATTTAACTCATGGTGATTCTTCTGCCCCAGCCTTCTGAGTGCTGGGATTACAAGTGCACACCACCTCACCCAGCGAGTCTCTTGTAGTTCAGACTTACTTACAGAGCCCAAGTTGACCTTGAACCTGAGGTAGAAGCTAGAGGAAATTTTACTTCAGCCTCTTGATATTTTTTTGGGGCGGGGGTTGGTGTTGGGATAGGGCCTTAATGAGTTGCCTGGACTATTGGGTATACAAGTTGAAA
Organism: Myocastor coypus; assembly: GCA_004027025.1. NCBI lineage: Eukaryota > Metazoa > Chordata > Mammalia > Rodentia > Myocastoridae > Myocastor > Myocastor coypus. Next base: position 1,213 of record PVJA010051525.1, read on the forward strand.
CAAAAACCAAAACCAAACAACAACAAAAAAAACCAAGTTAAAACCTATCCTGGAAAATTCAGAAATTTATTGGAAATTCATTAAAAATCAAAAGGTTAAAATGGTTTGGCAAATTTATTACATTGAATGAAAAGGTCCCTGATTCTGTTCCAGTACTGAAGGGTGAGGGGGCTTTCTGAAGAAAACTTACTTTATTTTGTATATGTTGATAGGTCAAGCTATTCAATATTTAGGATTGAACTCTTTGTACTTTTGGGACTTTGAACAAGTGAATTACAGAAGTACTCTGTAAGCTTAATTTGTGATTTGATTTATTGCTATAGAAAATACAGGCTGTGGTATGTAGCACTAAAAATCTTTTTAAATTTTTTTTTGATAGGGGAATTTAAAGAATTCCTGTAAAGTAGTAAATAATAACTAGTTTTTTTACTAATAACCCATTGAAAGTTGAAATTCTAGGGAAAAGGAAAAAAAAAAGTTTTTTCCCCTTGAAAAATATTTAATATTTTTTATTCTGGCAAGCATGAGGTCCTGCATTTGGTTATTGTTAACACCCCTTCCCCCAAATTTAAGATTTTTTGAAATCCATTTTAATATCTTTATTCAAATTGATAGTCATCAAAAACTTGCTTTAGTATCTTTATACATTCATAAACATGTATAGGAACTATTTCAACTTAAGTATATCTTTTTGTGCATTGTTGCTGTCTTAGTTTATTCACTCATTTTTATGGCCGGCTCAGCCCGCCCCGAGGGCAGGGCTGGCGCAGCATGTGGTGCCGGGGATCAAACCACAGTCCCTGAAGCTGCCCAAGCTTTCCCGAGCAGGCACTTTAGACCACTGAGCCATCCCGCCGGGCCCCAATTGTTGCTGTCTTAGGAGTGTTAATCATTCATGCTTCCAAGAAGCTTTAACTGTATTTAGCAATATTATTTGAGGCTTAGCTCATCCAAGTGACTTTTTTTTTTTTTTTTGTACTGGGACTTGAACTTAGGTCCTTGTGCTTGCCAGGCATTCATTGTACCAGTGAGCTATATCCCTGGCTGCCATCCTTCAAATTTATTTTGTATAGCAAAATTTATTTTAAGTAAATTTCTTTTCTTGTAAGTATGAAATACTTAAATCAGAAATAATCAGAGCCAGGCCTGGAGACACACACCTGTAATCCCAGCACTCAGAGGCTGAGGCAGCAGGATCACTGCAAGTTCGAGGCTAGCGTGGGCTACATAGTAAAGTTAGCCCAAACTATACAGCGAGACCCTGTCTCAAAAAAAAAAAAAACCAAAAAGGAATTTGCTGTAAGTTTAGAAGAGATACAGGGAAGCAATAGGTAACAATAGGTAAACTTCTACTCTTTATATTGTAGGAAGTCCTTATTGTTTGAAATCTCCAGACTGGAAAAACAAATAATGTGTTTCTCTATAGTTTGTAAAATAAACTTTAAGGTATTGGTTTTCTATTTAGATAAGCCATCGCAAAACTCAGAAAATGAACAAAATTCTGTTACCTTGGAAGTCCTGCTTGTCAAAGTTTGCCACAAAAAAAGAAAGGTAATGTATAAAATGGTGCTGGTAGATTAGGTGGAATAATTTTCTGAATTTAACATGTTGATGCATATATATTTGATTTTAAACCTTTTTTGTTGTTACTGTTACTGTAATGTGCACTGAACCCCAAGGCCTTTGCACTAAATAACATCCCTACCACTTTTGAAAATTTTTTTGAGACAGGGTCTTGCTAAAATTTCTTTGTGTGACTTATCTTCCTGCCTTAGCTTCCCAGAGTGGTGGGATTGTAGGTATATGCCATTGTGCCCAAGTTTTAACTTGTCTTTTATAGATTCGTTATTCCTTTTTCTTTGAATAGCTAAATTGTCCAGGCTATGCTCAAATTTGCTATCCTCTTATTTCAACCTTTCAGGGTGCTGGGATTGATTGTAAGATTATTCTATTACTCCTGACCAAATTAAAGGCCTTTTGTTTTTCTTTTTTAATGTATTTAGTACAGGGTCTACAGGGTCTCACTACATAGATTGGACTCATAGTGATTCTCCTATTTTCAGCCTCCTAAGAGCTGGGATTACAGGCACACACAGCACTACAACCAGTCTCCATAGCCTGCTCAGCATGCCCTGGGGGCTAGGCTGGCACAGCACACTGAAGATCAAACTGTGGCTGCTGGGCTGTACCTAAGCAAGTGCTTTAGTCTGCTGAGCTATGTGGCTGGCCCTTTGAGCTTGTTTTCCAAGGCAAGGTCTTTTATGTATGTCACCCCCACTAGCCATGAACTTGGGGCCATCTTCTTTCCTCATCCTCCAGAATGCTGGGAATATAGGCATACACCACTACACATGGTTGAAGGGTAGTTTTTATACCTCAGTAATTTAGCAGTTATGTCCATGACTGAATTTTAACACTGTAATCTCTTGCCAGTCTTCCCTGTATTTTTTTTTCCCCCCTCTGACTAGGTTTCCATACAAATGAAAGACTGTTTTGTTATAGACAGGTTCTCCCTTTGCAGTCCAGGCAAGCCTTGAACTCACTGAAATTCTGCCTCAGCCTCTTAAGTGCTGGGTTTACAAGTGCCACCACATCTGGTTCAGTTTTTCTTTATTTTTTTTTTATTTTATTTTATTTTGTCTTTTTGAGACAGGGTCTTGCTATGCAGTTGAGGCTGGCCTTGAGCTCACTTTTGTAGCCCAGGCTGGTCTCGAACTCGCACTGATCCTCCTGCCTCAGCCTCCCGAGTGCTGGGATTACAGGCGTGAGCCACCACGCCCGGCTTCTGGTTCAGTTTTACTATTTTATGTCCTAAATTCAATTCCTTTTCTGTCATGTTAGTCTATGAGCTTATTCCGTAGATCAGTAGTGGCAAGCCTTTTGCAAGTATGTTAGAACAGAGTGTATCTTTTTTTTTTTTTTGTCTTTGTCTTTTTATACAGGGTCTCACTATGCAGTTCAGGCCTGCCTTGAGCTCACTTTTGTAGCCCAGGCTGGTCTCAACTCACATTGATCCTCTTGTCTTAGCCTCCCAAATGTTGGGATTACAGGCGTGAGCAACCATGCCCGGCAGACTATCTCATTGAAAGCTCTAAAAAGTTTTGCCATCTGAACTTTTTGTTACTAGTACCCATTAAAATTGTTAAGGATTAAAGGAGAAGCTTTCTGAAAAGGATGATCTTCTTTTTTTTGTCTTTTTGAGACAGGGTCTCGCTATGCAGTTGAGGCTGGCCTTGAGCTCACTTTTGTAGCCCAGGCTGGTCTAACTCACACCAATCCTGCTGCCTCAGCCTCCCGAGTGCTGGGATTACAGGCGTGAGCCACCACGCCTGGCAAGGATGATCTTCTAATATCATTCTCAAGCAAAAAAAAAAGAAAAAGAAAAAAAGTTGCATTGTCAGTATTCTTAGCCATTTAGTTATTAATTTATTGCTTCAAATTTTTATTTAGAAGATTAAATCATTTCACCATAGAAACAAGTCTCCTAATGGTTGTTTCCTGGGCAACCCACCAAAACCAACAGGTGTTGTTTAAGTAGTCTCAAATCCTTGAATGTTTTAAAAAGAGCAAGAAAGCCGGGCGTGGTGGCTCACGCCTGTAATCCCAGCACTTGGGAGGCTCAGGCAGGAGGATCGGTGCGAGTTTGAGACCAGCCTGGGCTGCAAAAGTGAGCTCAAGGCCAGCCTGAACTGCATAGTGAGACCCTGTCTCAAAAAGACAAAAAAAATAAAAAAAAAATAAAAAGAGCAAGAGCTGACCTATATAGAGGTTTATAGTATTGATCTTTTTTGAACATCATATTTAAGTGAGTAAGTGCTTGGAAATTGCCACATTATTGATAGAGAGTGAACTAGAGTAATAAAAGGCAGCAGTTTAAAATTATTGTGAGCTTGGTATAGTTGCACATGCCTGTAATTCCAGTGCTTGGGAGGCTGAAAGCTGAGTTTTGAGTTTCAGGCCAGGTTGGGCTTCAGAGAGAGATTGAGATTATGAAGTAGCATTCTGCTTCTCATACCCACCCACTCCTAATCTCCATACAATTTAAGATAAACAGTAAAATAAGAATTCTTCTCAAAACATTATTTAGAGAAAAAATGGTGAACTTTACGTCCTTTGGAACAGCTTTTTGGGCTTCAAAAACAAAAAAGTAAATGTGTTCATGGAAGGATATGTACAGTCTTAACTGCTGTTATGTGACACTTCCTTAGAGAGTAGCATTTTCCTATTTCTTAATGTACCTTTTTCTTGTTGTATTTGTAAGACCATAGATAAACACTTACGGAACATTCAGTGTTCCCTTCTCGTAAAGGTCCCCTGCATCTCAGTTTTTCTGATATGTTCCTAAAGCATGTGACTAGTTGTATAACAAAACATCATCCAAAAGATAGTATCTCTTAACAGATTTAAATATGTGGGCTTATAGTGTCATAATGTTGATTCAGAAGTTATAAACATCTTTCATTTCTAATGGTCCTTTCATTTCTGTTACTGCTGTTTTAAAATAGAAAATTTATTGAAAAGCCGGGCGTGGTGGCGCACGCCTGTAATCCCAGCACTCGGGAGGCAGAGGCAGGAGGATCGGTGCGAGTTCGAGACCAGCCTGGGCTACAAAAAGTGAGCTCAAGGCCAGCCTCAGCTGCATAGTGAGACCCTGTCTCAAAAAGACAAAAAAAAAAAGAAAAAAAAAAAAAAAAGAAAATTTATTGAAGAGAAATGTTAGATGAGTTGAATATTTTAAGACAATTTTGTGCGTGCGTGCATGTGTGTGTTTGTGTGTGTAGTAACACACACAGGGCTTTGCTTTCTAGGCAAGCACTCTACCCATTGAGTTCTTATTGATATTATATTCCTCAATTAATTTAATAGTTAGAAAACAGTTCTGTATTTTTCTTCTTGCTTCATAGTATTTAGGAATCTGACTTTTTAAAAAATGATGTTAAATAGGAATTGAAACAGGGCCTTTGCAGTGTTATATCCCCAGCCCTTTTTTTACTCCTTATAAGACAAGTGTTGCTAAATTGCCCTGACTGGGCTTCAATTTGGGATTTTTCTGCCTCAGTCTTCCAGACTTCTGGGATTACATTTGTGCATCATCATGGCCAGGTCAGTCTGGCTAAGAATGATGATTAATATATCTTTTGGTAGTTATGACCTATGCTGTGTTTCTTATAGTTGTGATGAAAAGTGCTGTTATTGCTAACATGTAAATGTAATTCAGTAATTTTACTTTTGCAGGATGTGAGTTGTCCAATAAGGCAAGTTCCCACAGGTAAAAAGCAGGTGCCTTTGAATCCTGATCTCAATCAAACAAAACCTGGAAATTTCCCGTCCCTTGCAGTTTCCAGTAATGAATTTGAGCCTAGTAACAGCCACATGGTGAAGTCTTACTCATTGCTGTTTAGAGTGACTCGTCCAGGAAGAAGAGAGTTTAATGGAATGATTAATGGAGAAACCAATGAAAATATTGGTAATTTTTCTTTTAAGAATCTTACTAGATTTTATTTATCATTGGAGATTGAGGTAGTCAGTGAAAAGGAATCAGTATTCCTTCATAGATTCTTTTTTATTTTTATTTTTGTTTTGGTCTTTTTGAGACCAGGTCTCGCTGTGCAGTTCAGGCTGGCCTTGAGCTCACTTTTGTAGCCCAGGCTGGTCTCAAACTTGGACTGATCCTCCTGCTTCAGCCTGTCAAGTGCTGGAATTACGGGCATGTGCCACCACACCTGGCCATAGTTTCTTTTTGAGTTATTTTAAAATCTTACCTTTTCAGCCGGACGTGGTGGCTCACGCCTGTAATCCCAGCACTCGGGAGGCTGAGGCAGGAGGATTGGTGCGAGTTCGAGACCAGCCTGGGCTACAAAAGTGAGCTCAGGACCAGCCTCAACTGCATAGCGAGACCCTGTCTCAAAAAGACAAAAAAAAAAAAAAAAAAAAAAAAAAAAAAAAAAATTTTTTTTTTTTTTTTTTTTTTTTTTTTTTTTTTATATACATTAACCCCTTTCCTTTTCTTTCTTTTTTTTTTTTTTTTTTTTTTTTTTTTTTTTTTTTTTTTTTTTTTTTTGCGGGACTGGGATTTAAACTCATGACCTTGTACTTGCCAGGCAGGCACTTGTGCCATGGAGCTATCTCCCCAGCCCCTCTTTGTTGTAACTTATTTTGGTTTTATTTTGTTATTTTGAGTCCTGGACTCTCACACTTTCCCATGTTGGCCTCATTGCTCCTAAACTCAAGTGATCTTTCTGCCTCAGCCTTCTGAAGTGTTGGTACTATAGTTGCCTACAGGGCTTTCTTCATTTTGTTATGAAAAGTTTGAAACATAAAACAGTTGAAACAATTTTATAAATACCTATCTACTTGGCACTTACACTGAATTGTGTTCTTTTCCACCTGTACCCTACCTGAGATTGGTTGTTGCTGTGTTGGCCTGGACATACAAGATTCCTAACTTCTGGGTATAAGTGATCTACAGTCTCTCAGCTTCTTGAGCGTTTGGATCACAGGCACATGTCACATGTCACTCCATCCAGTTTGAATATGAACGTCTTAATTTTCCTTACTACATATTGATTCCCACCCCTCTAAATTTCCACCAATTCTGAATTCATTTGTGAGATAATTATTCAACTAACATAGGTGGCAGATATATAAATATGATTAAATCATCTAATCTTGTCCAAAGCACCACTACCTAGGGAGATAGCTGTGATATAGTTTGATAAAATGAGTGCTGTAATAGATACATAGGTAAAATTCAGTGGGGAAGCATATTAGGAGAAACACTCTTTTTTGAGTTCATAAGTATTTAAAAAGGAATGGTTAAAGCCGGGTGTGGTGGCTCACGCCTGTAATCCCAGCACTCGGGAGGCTGAGGCAGGAGGATTGGTGCGAGTTCGAGACCAGCCTGGGCTACAAAAGTGAGCTCAAGGCTAGCCTGAACTGCATAGCGAGACCCTGTCTCAAAAAGACAAAAAAAAAAAAAGAATGGTTAAGAAATTTGCCTAGCAAAAATCATTCCAAGTAAAAATCATTATTTGTGAAGATGTAGAGATCTTGATGAATGTCAGAAAATAAAGGATATACAGCAAAAACATGGAATTGGAACAGGTATAGTCTCAACATTATATTCCAACTTTACTGTAATTTGTATTTCATTTAAAGTAAATATACTGTGTTTTATGTTAAGGGACCATATATCATAATTAGCACATCTTTTCTTTGAATAATTGATTTATGAAAAATATTTGTTAAATTCAGATGTTAATGAAGAACTTCCAGCTAGAAGAAAAAGAAATCGTGAAGATGGGGAAAAGACATTTGTTGCACAAATGACAGTATTTGATAAAAACAGGTAATATTGATGGACAAGCAAGGAAGGCATCCATAATGTTCTAGAAATGATTTTATTCTCCAGTGAAATATGATGGTGATAATTTTGTTTCTTTTTATTTGCTTTTATAATTAGTAAGAGCAAATAAGCAATAGGATAGATGAACTACTTGATGACTTAAGATTTGGCAAATATATTCTGAGTGCTCATAGTTGTACATAGTAGAAAGGTAACAAAGTCTCTGCCTTTGTGGAAATTAAATTTTATATTGGCTGGCTACATACCATTCCACAAAACCAGCAACTAATTTCACTTAGTGCTATGAAGAAAGCTAAAAGAATAAATGGTTACTGTTCATAGAGAAAGCCTCTGGGAAGTAATATTTAGGCCAGAAAGTTAAATGACATGGATCCTGTTTAAATTTTAAGGTTATGTATTATTTAATAGAATTCAGGAGGAAAATTAAATACAATCATTGTCTTGTGGCAGTATGTGCATTTGGAACAGGAAGAGATGGAATACACATGCCAGAAGTTTCCTATGCAGTTTTGTTTGTTAATCGGATGCTTTAGCACCTGCAAAAGAACATCTAGGAAACAAATGGCAGCATTCCTTTGTAGCATAGAATTGAAGGATAAAACCTGTCATAAGCCCTGATTTCTGTGTGTGTGTTTGTGTCTGTGTGTGTGTGTGTGTTTTTGTCTTTTTTTTTTTTTTTTGAGATAGGGTCTCACTATGCAGTTCAGGCAGATCTTGAACTCCCTTTTGTAGCCCAGTGTGATCTCAAACTCAGCCCCGATCCTTCTGCCTCAGCCTCCCAAGTGCTGGGATTACAGGCGTGTGCCACTATGTCCAGCTCAGCCATGATTTCTTGTATGAGTTTGGTATTATTATTTTTTTAAACATGTTCATTGTCATACATAAGAGCCAATAAAAGTAGCTTGGCCATTGAGCCTATTTTTAAAATGTACTAGGTTTGGACTGGCAAGATGGCTCGGTGATCTAAAGCACCTGCTTAGGCAAGCTTAGGCAACTGCAAGGACTGCAGTTTGATCCCCAGCACCACATACTACACCAGCTGCACCCCCAAAGCAGGATGAGCCAGCCATAATATATACATGTACAAGATTGGTGCTCTAATATAATCATTTGTAAACAGCCAGGCAGAAAAAAGATGAAAAGCTCTTCATGAACACATGATTAACAATCATGAGATTTTTTTTTTAAGATTTTCTTTTTTTTCCTCTTTTTGAGATAGATTTTTCACCTGTCATCTTGTTTGCGAATATATAACCTACTGTCACCTAATATTAATAATAGATACCACTACAGGTTTTTTTAAATCAAAGATTTAAATAGGGGAAAAAAAAAGGAATATAAATGAATTTGAAGATAATGATTATATCTGTTTCTAAGCAAATAGTCTGAGACATACTGGACTTATTTGATGTTCGTTTTTTGGAGGGTTGCTTGGTTTTATAGGAAGAAGTTTATAGCTTGTGGAGGTTTCAGTATGTAATCAGCTGGCACCATAGTAGGGTGGGGTGGGAAAGGGCAACACTTAAAGATAGAAGACACTAAAGCATTGTTAAGTGTTTTCATTCCCTTTTTTTTTTTTTTGGGTCTTTTTGAGACAGGGTCTTGCTATGCAGCTCAGGCTGGCATTGAGGTCACTTTTGTAGCCCAGGCTGGTCTTGAAGTGACACTGATCCTCCTGCCTCAGCCTCCCAAATGCTGGGATTACCGGTGTGTGCCACCATGCCCGGCAGTGTTTTCATTCTTAAGCAACAAGAGAAGGGATTTTCTTTTTTATTTTTCCCTCACATCTATGTTTATATATTCCATGTTTGAAGGATATTTTTGAAAAGAAGAAATGTAAGAATTTTTTTTTTTTTTGCATTTGCAAATTTCAAACCTATAGGAATGGTGAAAAAAAATGATTTAACACCCATATATCTTTCACCCAAATAACATTTTGCCACATTTGCTTTATTTCTTGATGAGCATGTTTTGTTTTATATGTTAGACCACTAGAAAGATTAGACTGCTTATAGCTCATTCTTTTGTTCATGTATCTTCAAAGAACAGGGATATTTTGCATTATCACAATGCACCTTCCAGTACTGTACTTGGGAAATTTTTTTAAAAGAATTTTTTATTGTATGTATGTATGTATGTATTTATTTTTGTTTCAGAACCTTTTTTTTGGGGGGGGGGCGCCAGGGTTCGAACTCAGGACCTTGCACTTGCCCAGCAGGCACTTGCCTCGGAGCTATCTCCCCAGCCCCAGAACCTTTGTTTATTCACTCATTTTTATGGCCAGCTCAGCCCGCCCCGAGGGCAGGGCTGGCGCAGCATGTGGTGCCAGGGATCAAACTGCGGTCCCTGAAGCTGCCCAAGCAGGCGCTTTAGACCACTGAGCCATTCCGTTGGGCCCCAACTTGGGAAATTTTAACATACAATAAACATAATATCTCCCCATTTGACTCCAGTAATGTTCTTTATGTTTTGTGATGTCTTTTCTCCCCCAGTAGTTGTCTTCTTCAATTAGAACAGTTAAGTTCTCTTAATCTTTTTCTGTTTGGTTTTGTTTTTAAGATACTGGGGAAAAAAAAAAAAAGATACTGGGGATTGATCCCATGATCTTCACATTCAGCTACATTTTTTTGAGACAAAGTCTAGCTAACTTGCTCATTGGACTTGATATTCCTGCCTCTGCTTCTGACAGGCCTGAAATTACAATTTTGTGGCTGCCATTTTTTTTTTGTTTAAAAATAAGGTCCTACTGTGTTAAGGCAAGCTGAGCTGAAAACCCTGGACTGAGTGATTGTGTTGCCTCCACTTCCAGTGTAGCTAGGATTATAGGTGTGTGCCATTAGGCATGTGTAGCTAAACCCTTCTGTGTAGCCTGTATTTGTACATATTTTCTCCGTGTGGATTTGTCTTTTTTTTTTTTTTTTTTTTAAATAATTTTTTAGGGCCTGGCGGGATGGCTCAGTGGTCTAAAGCGCCTGCTTAGGGAAGCTTGGGCGGCTTCAGGGACCGTGGTTCGATCCCCGGCACCACATGCTGCGCCAGCCTTGCCCTTGGGGCGGGCTGAGCCGGCCGTGAAAATGAGTGAATAAACAAACAAAGGTTCGGAAACAACAAATAAAATATATAAATAAATAAATAATAAAATGGTATCATCTACACCAAAAAAAAATAAATAAATAAAAATAATTTTTTATTTTATTTTATTTTTTCCTTGTTTCAGAATTTTTGGTTGCTTATTTTTATGGCTGGCTCAGCCTGCCCTTAGGGCAGGGCTGGCTCAGCATGTGGTGCCGGGGATTGAGTGCGGTCCCTGCAGCCACCTAAGCTTTCCTAAGCAGGCGCTTTAGACCACTGAGCCATCCCACCAGGCCCGCGGATTTGTCATTTTTACCTCATGATTAGATTCAGTTTCAGCATTTTTGACAGATGCTAATTAGTGGTATGTTCTTTATGTGCTACATCACAGATCCAAGTGTAGATTAGGTTTGGTCCTTTGGTCAAGGTGATATGCACTGTTCTGTTTTAATGATACTTTCTCCCCTTTCATCAGCTAATACAGTCTCTGTGGTAATACTTTTTTTTTTTTTTTTTTAAGGGCTGCTCAGCCTGCCCTGGGGGTGGGGCTGGTGCAGCATGTGGTACCAGGATTGAACCACAGTCCCTGTGGTAGCCTAAGCTTTGCTAAGCGGGAGGTTTAGACCGCTGAACTATTTCGGCGGCCCTCTGAACCTGATGAATATCGTTTTATACCTCCTCCCCTTCTACCTTTTCACTTAAATGTGTCAGCAAACATTAATATCAATAAAAACATTGATTCTAGTTTTTTCTTTACCATTTTTTACGGTATCAGGGATTGAACTCAGGACCTTGCATTTACTAGGCAAGCACTTATTCCACTGACCTGTTTCCCTGGCCTGTAAATTCTATTTTTAGTTAACTTGTTTTAATTTAATCATGTTAATGCATTATAATCCTCAGATTATCCTAGATTTAGTCAGTGGAAGCCATTGTAAGAAGGCTCTTAAGTCTTTGGCTTTTTCTTGGATTTTTTCCCTTATTTTCTGGAATAGTAGATAGTACAGACTTAACCTCTCTTAATACATCTGCTTTGCGATTTTGATCCCCCCCCCTTTTATTTTTTTGTGAGATAGGGTCTCACTAAGGTAGTTCATGCTGGCCTTTAATCTCATTACATAGCCATAGGCTCGCCTCAAATTTCAACAACTCCTCCTGCCCCAGCCTTCCAAGGGCTAGGACTACAAGCATATGCCAACATGCTTAATTTGGGATTTCTTCTAAGAGCCCTCATTTTGTTTTAACAAATTCATGAGCTGGGAAGATAGCTCAGTAGAGTAAGTGATAGCCTTGCAAGCACAAGGTCGAGTTCAATCCCTGTTTT
>PVJA010051526.1:0-12803 GCA_004027025.1 Myocastor coypus
CAAAAAAAAAAAAAAAAAAAAAAAAAAAAGTACAGGGCCTACAGACAGGGTCTACAGGGTCTCACTATGTAGGTTGGACTCATAGTGATTCTGTTTTTAGCCTTCTAAGAACTGGGATTACAGGCACACATACCACCATGCCCAGTCTCAGTTACCCTCTCAGTGTGTCCCTGGGTGCAGGGCTGCACAGCTTGCCAGGGATCAAACCCCACTCAGTGCACTCTGCCTAAGGAGGTGCTTTAGTTTGCTGACCTATCTGGCCAGCCCTTCCTTCCTTCCTTCCTTCCTTTCTTTCTTTCTTTCTTTCTTTCTTTCTTTCTTTCTTTCTTTATTTATTTATTTATTTTTGTGGGACTGGGGTTCAAACTCACAACCTTGCACTTGCCAGGCAGGCACTTGTGCCACAGAGCTATCTCCCTAGCCCCAGCCCTTTTTTTTTTTTTAACTGATCTATTGGTATTTATTTATTATTTTTTTAATGGGACAAAATCACAATAGGCAATTTTAGTTTTAGAATTTGATCCAGGAATGAAGAAAAATAAATTAATGGTGTTGAGTCTCTATCAATGTTTTGTTTTGTTTTTTTCATGATTTAATATTTTTATTGTTTAAATTTAACAATGGTTATATTACATATTTTCATCATCAGATCAGTTTAGATTAATAGATATAGGTATATAAGATTGATCAAACAATTAAACATTAACACTTTCAATAAACAGTACTGTTTTTTTTCTTTTTCCCTTTCTTTTTTTTTAAAGTTGACACATTGCATATTGTCCTCACAATAGTTCTACAGAGCACAGTGTGTGGGCATGACCCACCTCCCTATTGATGTTGCTAAGAAGAAAAATGAAAAAAAAAAAAACACTGCTATTTATTTAGATACTGGGATTGCAACCTAGAGACTTTTCCTTTTGAGAAAGGGTCTAGAAGATTTGATACCAGAAAGTCACACTTGTGATTTTGGCTCGTTTTGTTTTGTATTTGTTTTCCAGTGTTGGCGATCAAACCCAAGGAGCAGTGAGCTATATATCCTCAGCTCTTAGCATTGCAAAATTTAGTGTTACACAAATGAATGTGCTGTAGGGATAAGATATGCCTTGCATGAATTGAAAAGCTGTATGCTTCAGGTGTTGGTGAAGATGGGGGTAGATTTTTTGGGGGACAAATATTAAGCAACTGAAATAACTATAGTGATTTTTATAAAGAAATGTCAAAGAGAAAGGTAACTTTTAAATGCTGTGTGGGATAAAACTTTTTAATGCTGTGTGGGATAGGAAAAGCTCACATTTTAATTTAGCCTTTTGAATTCATACTAGTCTTCAAGTATGCTTTTTGGTATAAGATACATGGGCATATTTTGAACTTTGTATCATTTAAGTGAAAACTAAGATTGAGAGAGCAAGGTGTATTCATGTTATGCTGTTAGTGTCATTCCAGTGAACGGTGCTGTGAAAAACTTTTTCTTTTTCCGGAACTGGGGATTGAACTCAGGCCCTTGCGCTTGCCAGGCAAGCGCTTATTCTACTGAGCTATTTGCCCAGCCTCAAAAATCTTTCAAATAATAATTTAATTAAGAAAATTCATAAATTTTAGCTTTTATTAATAATTTCAATTAAAATTTAGCATTAAATGTTTTCTTTTATGTCATTTATTTTGTAGTTTTCACACATAGGCAAAATCTTTCACCCTAATGTTTGTTTATATAGTTCTATGAATGAAATTTTTATTTAATTATACTTTCAGGTTTTTTGTTATTTTTGTAGTTTTCATCTTTATTTATTTATTTATTTATTTATTTTCATCTTTAGACTATACTCCCACTGAAAATAGTTAAAAGAACTTTAAAAATTACTTAAATTCATTTGCTGTCCTTGTAGTATAGTTAGCCTTTTATTTTTATGTGTAGGTTTGGGGTTTTGTTTTTGTCTATTCTGATCTAACTTAATTTTATGGTTCAAAGAGGCAAAACTGAATTTTAAAATATGCCCAGAGAACTTATTTCTGTCACTATCACCTATATCCCATGCTTACCTTTTTATTTTCTTTTTTTCATTTTGCATGTTTGGTACAGAGTCTCACTATGCAGCTCAGACTTGGAATAATTCTCCTGTTTTCAGCTTCCCCAGTGCTGGGATTGCAGGCTTGTGCCACCAAGCCTGGACTTAGTCTCCAGCTCAGCATGCATGCCTGGGTGTGGGACTGGTGTGGTATGCAGCACTGCTGAACATACAGGACCAGGGATAAACCTTGGTCCCTGTACTTGCCAAAGCAGGCACTTAATTCCCTGAGCTATCTTGCCATCCCTCCAGTCTTATTTTTGATTTGTATTTCCCTGTCCCCCAATAAAGTGGATATACATACATGGTGTTTTCCTTTTGGTTACATAGAAAGTAGCATTCTAAATGTATGTATCATGTTAATTATTTTGGGGAATTGAAATTACCACTCTCAGGGCATGGTAGTGTTGTGTGCCTATAATCCTATCATTTGAGGCACTGGGACAGGAAGATCACTGCGTTTGAAGCCAGCCTATACTGTATAGGGAAACCCCATCTAAAAAGAAAAAAAAAAAATTACTGCTCTACCTTTTTTTTTTTTTTTTTCCTGATACTGGATATCAAATGAGACTGTGCGCATGCCCGACAGGCATTTATGCTTATAAGCTGTCTCTCCAGCCCTCTATATACTTTTTTCGTGTCTTAGTCTGAGTTACGAAAGTTATCTATAATTTTTGAGACTTGGTCTTTCAGTTTTAGCCTGGCCTTGAGTTTACTCCATAGCCTAGGCTGGCATCAAACTCAATGTTGATCACCCTGCCTAGCCTCTCAAGTGCTGGGTTAACAGGCATGTACCACCATTTCTCGCTTATTAAAATGTTTTCTTAAATAGGAGAGCAACTTCAGAGTTGGCAACGAGGAAATTTAAATTCCTTCAAGTTTTTATAGTTAAGCAGCATAGCAACTCGGTATTGAGTTGATTGGTGAAATTTTATTAATATGTAACTATCACAGTCTTTTTTATATGTGGAATAAAGACAGCATGCTACTAAAGTGAATGTGTGGAAGTTTTATAATGAGTTTATGTATATATATATTTTTTTTTTTCAGACTTTTGGGCCATTGGGAAGAAGCAGCCCATGATCTTGCTCTTGCTTGTAAACTGGATTATGATGAGGATGCAAGTGCGATGCTTAAAGAAGTTCAGCCAAGGGTATGTTCATGCAGAAAAAGAAAAGTCATTGCTTAAATAGTTAGGCCCTGGCTGCCAGAATTTACTTGAAATAGATGGGAAGATTTAGAAATTAAAGTGTAATTACTAGGGACTGGCCAGATGGCTAACCAGATTAAAGTACCTGCTTATGCAGATGTAGCAGCTGGGGTTCGATCCCCCAGTGCTATGCTGGCCCCAACTCACGGGGCATGCTGAGATACCAATTGAGACTGGGTGCGGTGGCGCAAACACCAGTAATCAGCTCTTCGGAGACTGAAAACAGGAGAATCACTAGGAGTCCAATCTACATAGTGAGACCCTGTAGACCCTGTACTACATACCAAAAAAAAAAAAAAAAATCTAGTTACTGAGGTTTGTTCTCTTAAAATCCCATAAAATCTTTTTATGATTTTATTTTTTTTAATTTAAAAATTTTTTTTTTTATTTTTTTGTCTTTTTGAGACAGGGTCTCACTATGCAGTTGAGGCTGGCCTTGAGCTCACTTTTGTAGCCCAGGCTGGTCTCGAACTCACACCAATCCTCCTGCCTCAGCCTCCCGGGTGCTGGCATTACAGGCGTGAGCCACCACGCCCGGCTATGATTTTATTTCTTGTGCTGTATTAAAACAAGCTATACTGGGGCCCGGCGGGATGGCTCAGTGGTCTAAAGCGCCTGCTTGGGAAAGCTTGGGCGGCTTCAGGGAACGCGGTTCGATCCCTGGCACCACATGCTGCGCCAGCCCTGCCCTTGGGGCGGGCTGAGCTGGCCATAAAAATGAGTGAATAAACAAATAAAGGTTCTGAAACAAGAAAAAAATAAATAAATAAAATTAAAAAAATAAAAATAAAACAAGCTATATTAACTTGTTTACAAAATTACAGTGGAAATAGAACTAGAGCATCAGAAATAGAAAAGTAGATTTCAGAGGATAGAATTAGAAAAACTATAAAAATGTACTCACTTCGGCAGGACATAAACTAAAATTAGAAAACCTACAAAATGTAGCCTAGAGGGGAGCTGGGGAGATAGCTCTGAGGCACAAGTGCCTGCTGGGCAAGTGCAAGGTCGTGAGTTTGAACCCCGGTCCCACAAAAAAAAAAAAAAAATAAAATAAAATAAAATAAAAAAAAATAAACAAAATGTAGCCTAGGAATACATGTGGTTTGTCTTTCTGTACCGTAGGTGTATATAGTACAACCAGTATAACAAAGCACAAAGATCATAAAGTTAAAAAGATACAGGCATGTCTATAATTCTAGCACTTGGAAGATTGAGGCAGGATGATCACTGAGAGTTCAAGGCTAGCCTGGACTGCAGAGTGAATACAAGGTCAGTCTGAGTTACGGAGAGACTCTTGTCTCGAAAGAAAAAGAAAAGAAAGAATAAATAAGACAATTGTCCTGCAGTTAAGATGCTACTTGTTTTCCTTGAGTTTAGATAGTCGTCTGAGAGTAACGTTTCTTTTTTAAAATTGTTTTTAAACAGAAAATAGTAATGAAAAACAGCATTAGAAATAATATAGCCATAGCTGGGCGTGGTGGCACACGCCTGTAATCCCAGCACTCAGGAGGCTGAGGCAGGAGGATCAGTGCGAGTTCAAGACCAGCCTGGCCTACAAAAGTGAGCTCAAGGCCAGCCTCAACTGCATAGTGAGACCCTGTCTCAAAAAGCCAAAAAAAAAAAAAGAAAAGAAAATAATATAGCCTGGGGAAACAGCTTGGCAGACTAAGTGCCTGTTGGGCAAGTGCAAGGACCTGAGTTCATTCCCTGATACCACATGCCAGAACTATGGCTGGGCCAAGCCAGTCCTGAACAGGCGTGGTGGCTCACACCTGTAATCCCAGCACTGGGGAGGCTGAGAGAATCACAAGTTTGAGCTATATAACAAGACCCTATACCAAATAAATAAAAGAGAAAAAAAATAAATTTCACTAAAAAAGTAATAGTAATTAAACAATGATTGCTGTATTGAACGATGTCATCAAAATAGTTGTTTTGGGCGCTGGCGGGTTAGCTCAGTTAAGTGTCTGCTCAGGAAAATGCAGTCAGGCACAGGGGACCAGGGTTCAATCCCCAGCTCCACATGCTTTACCAGACCTATCCTTAAGGTAGCCTGAGCCAGCCAAAAAAAAAAAAGTTGTTTAGGTTAACATAAATAAATGTGCAAAATGATACAACAAACATTAAGAATGAAAAAATGATTGTAAGCATTAACTGTTCCTTTCAAAAGACCAGCAGAAATCAGCAGCAGTCCAAATTATTGTGCATATATACATAGATACTTTTTCCCATCTTTCTAAGTGTACATCACTTTTCTATTTCACAGTCTTGTGCATTTAGTACTGGTTTTGTTAAGTCTAAGTTCATGTTATTTTTTTTTTTTAACTCAAATTTGTCATTTTTAAAAAATAACTACACACTGGCCAAAGCCGGGCGTGGTGGTGCGTGCATGTAATCCCAGTACTTGGGAGGCTGAGGCAGGAGGATTGGTGGGAGTTCAAGACCAGCCTGGCCTACAAAGGTGAGCTCAAGGCCAGCCTGAACTACATAGCGAGACCCTGTCTCAAAAAGACAAAAAAACAAAAAGCAAAAACTACACAGTAAATAAACTGCATAAAGAAAAATAACAATTTGAGTTGACTAATACAGGCCTGTATTTGGAATGACTTACTCTCTGGCTCTTTTTTTCTAGGCTCAGAAAATTGCTGAACATCGGAGAAAGTATGAGCGAAAACGTGAAGAAAGAGAGATCAAAGAAAGGATGGAAAGGGTTAAGAAGGCTCGAGAAGAACACGAAAAAGCCCAGAGGGTAATATCTTCCTCCCTTCTGCTTGTTTCTCCTCCCCTCTCCTCTCACCTCCCTCCTCCAAACTCAGCATTTAAGTAAGCGCTGTGCTACAAAGCTACATCTCTAGCCTACCAGAAACAACTGTCTGTAGCTTACCCATGAAAGAGTACTAAGGTAGGTCAGAGCTTTAGGGTATAATTTTAATTCCTTAATTATTTAATACTGATTTTAATTGTATAGGTTGATACTACCCAAAATGAATCATATGTGTATTATTTGTGGGAATACCATGTATTGTATGATATGTGTTGGTTCTGAAAGAAACGAAGAGAAGACCCGATGAATATAGCTTCAGAGGACTCACTGTGGTCTCTCTGCAGAAGATTGTTTATTTAGTGCTACAAAAACCAGCTAAGGAATATATGTCACTACTTTAATGTATACAGAGTGCAAAGAACTGTCTCTTTTCATATTCCAAACACTGAGCTCACACAAATGTTAACTGATAACACTTCAAGCAGGGGAGGAGGCAACCATTGGTGTCACATTGCAAGGAAACAAAGAACAGGGTACCCACAGCTATTTGCAATCTTGAGCCCCAGCTTTCTGGGACTCCCAAGCAACAGAAGGCAGCCCTCCCTGGGCTCTGTCCATAGCTCACTGCTTCTAAGGACACATGTCAAGAAAGAAAGGTGGGCTCTCCCTGCTGCCGCAGAATCGCGCAGGGGTGGAGGCTCGGGTGTTCAAGATTTGGCTTTACCTGTAACCCTCCACCATGGCTGAGGAAGGCATTGCTGCTGGAGGTATAATGGACATCAACACTGCTCTACAAGGTGCTGAAGACTGCCCTCATCCACGATGGCCTTGTGCTTGGAATTCGAGAAGCTGCCAAAGCCTTAGACAAGCACCAAGCCCATCTTTGTGTGCTTGTATCCAACTGCAATGAGCCTATGTGTGTAAGGTTACTGTAGGCCCTTTGTGCTGAGCACCAAATCAGCCTAATTAAGGTTGATGACAACAAGAAACTTGGGGAATGGGTAGGCCTCTGTGAAACTGACCATGAAGGAAAGCCCCGTAAAGTAGTTAGTTGCAGTTGTGTGGTGGTTAAGGACTATTGCAAAGAGTTGCATGCCAAAGTTGTCATCGAAGAATACTTCAAATGCAAGAAATGAATGAATGAATAAAAATGTTCCTCACTTTAAAAAAAGAAAGGTGGGAAGGAGAAAATTTTTTAAGGGGGCATATAGGCTGTGTCCTTTAATTGGATATACTTTCTCAATACTTGATAGGTTAGGGATAGGCACACCCACATTCTATAATTTGCTTCCCTTTTGTTTTAAAGGAGGAAGAAGCCAGACGACAATCAGGAGCTCAGTATGGCTCTTTTCCAGGTACATTTGTGGGGTTTTTTTGTTGTTGTTGTTTGTTTTTGAGCAAAATACATTAATGAAAACGCAGTGTAATTTTCTTCATAATTTGAGAGGTGTACATTTTATTTATTTTTGATACTGGGGATTGAACTCAGGACCTTGCATTTGCCAGGTAAGAGCTTATATTGTTGAGCTATCTCCTCAGTCCTAGAGAGGTGTATGTTTTAAATAGTTTCCATTTTGTTACTATTTTGTTATGATGTTATCTATTTCAGGATTGCCATTATTATGTCCTATTAAACAGTGGTATTGGAGCCCGGCAGGATGGCTCAGTGGTCTAAAGTGCCTACTTAGGAAAGCTTGGGCAGCTGCAGGGACCACGGTTCGATCCTTGGCACTACATGCTGCACCAGCCCTGTCCTTGCCGGCCATAAAAATAAATAAACAAAAGTTCTGAAACAAGAACAAAAAATTTAAAAAAAAAAAAACAGTGGTATTCATGAGGACACTATATAAAATATACTATATGGACACTATGTGCAGTTATCGAGCATAAAAAGTTAAACATGTTTCTGGGCATGGTGGTGCATGCAAGTAATTCTAGCACTCATTAAGGCAGGAGGACTGTTGTTAGGTCAAGGCCAGCCTGGGCTACCTAAGCAAATTGAAGGTCATTCTGAGACCCTATCTCAAACACACACCAAAAAAAAAAACAACTCCCCATTGTTAAATTGGGCATGGTGGTGTAGGTCTGTAATCCTAGGAGTTGGGAGGTTGATGCAGTAGGACTCCCTTGAGTTGGAGGCTGGGCTGCGCTACACAGAGTTAAAGGCAGGCCTGAATTACAAAATGTATACTCTGTCTCAAAAAATCGAAAACATTTTTGTCTTTCATGCAAATGTTAGGATCAGAAATCATTAGCAAGATGGCCAGGCATAGGGTGGTGCATGCCTGTACTCGTGGCACTTGGAAGGTAAGACAGGATGGTTGAGAGTTCGAAACCAGTCTGGGTTGCAAAGTGAGCTCAAGGCCAACCTGAACTGTGTAGGAGACCCTGTCTGAAAAGCACTGTAAAAATTACTAGGGCTGACCAGATAGCTCAGTGGACTAAGGTGCATTCTTATGTAGAATGCAGGGACTAGGGTTCCATCTCTGGCACCACATGCTGTGCCAGCCTGCCACCAGGTTGTGCTGAGATCCAATTGAGACTCCATGTGTGCCTGTAATCCTAGCAATTGGGAGGCTGAAAACAGGAGGATCACTGTGAGTCCAAACTGTAGTGAGACCCTGTAGACCCTGTATTCAATAATTTACATTTAAAGAAGGAATTATTAGCAAGGCACACCTTTCAATGGTACCAAGAGACTAGGATGCAGGTAGAATGGGTGAAAAAATGACACAGAATAATTACTGAACACTTAATGACACAGCGTAAATTTTATACAAAGATCAGGGAGACTTCAAAGTATATTTTTTTTAACTTTTGCCAATAGTTATAATGGTAGGTACAGTCATTTTAGGTAAGACTTATAGTTGGGGATGATGGTGAATTCTAGCACTTGAGAGGCTAGGGTAAGAGAATTTCTGGGACAGAGCTGAAGGCCAGCCTAGACTACATATTGTTTAAGACCAGCCCAAACTATGTGGTGAGGTCCTGTCTCAAAAAACAAAGGGTTTATGGAAGCCATTTATGCTTGTATGCCACTTCCTAGAACTAGTTGTTTGCTCCAAAGCTACAAAATGTAAACTTTATTCTACAAGATTATACATTCAGTAACTTAAAAAATAAAACAACTTTTAGCTCATACCCTGTTTTTAAAATAGGCACAGGTTGGCCAAATAGCTTAGTGAATTAAAGTGCCTGCAAGCAGGCACAGGGGTGTGGCGGAATTTCTATCCTCAGGGCTGTCATGCCAGTCCTCCCCCAGGCACACTGAGATGGCAATTGAGACTGGGTGCAGTGGTGTACACGTGTAATCCCAGCTCTTTGGAGGCTGTAAACAGGCAAATCAGAGTCCAATCTAGTAGTGAGACACTGAATACACTGTAGACCCTTTCCAAAAAAATAAAAATAGGCATTTATTTATTTATTTATTTTTAAAACAAGAACAAAAATTTAACAATGGTGGTATTACATATTTTCATCATCAAATCTGTTTACATTAATAGATATAGGCATGTAAGATTGGTCAAATAATTAAACGTTAACACTTTTAATAAACCTTAAAGCCAGGCATGGTGGCACAGGCCTGTAATCCCAGCGCTTGGGAGGCTGAGGCAGGAGGATCAGTGCGAGTTTGAGATCAGCCTGGGCTACCAAAGTGAGCTCAAGGCCAGCCTGAACTGCATAGCGAGACCCTGTCTCAAGAAGACAAAAAATAAATAAATAAACCTTAATTTTTTTTAACTCTTACAAATGAATTTTTAGGGGTTGAGGATGCAGAAAATGCAAGGTCCTGAGTTTGAATTCTGGTATTCCCCAAAATTAATGAATTAATTTCTTCTCTTGAGTTCTTACACTAGGAAGACTACAATATTTGCATATGTAGGTCTGGTTTATTTCACTCATAAGTATATGTTCGAACATTTTTGCTTTGAATAGTGATCACTAATGTGGACTAGGTTAGAGATAAGTCCTGGCCCAGTAATTTCTGATATGTTTATGACCTAATCTGTTAAGTACTGACATCAATAGGCACTACTAGAGAGGATAGAAATTTTCAGGTCTCACACAGAATGTTACGTTTGTTTGCTTGCTTTCTTTCTCTTTCTTTTCTTTCTTTCTCTTTGTTTGTTTGTTTGTTTCTTTCTAAATGGGTTTATTTGTAGTAGCCCTGGCTCTGTTGAATATATTGTTACCTGTTTTTTCTTCTAAGCCTCCATATTAACATAGTAATGATTTTAAAATATTTCTAGTTGACATAGTTTGTGGTATAATACAAACAGATAACAGGACAATATAATTTAAAAATAACTGGAAGTAGCGAAAATCCTTTTTACTAGAGATTTGTTCTCTGTAAAGGACAATTAAGAGGAATACCTGTTGAAAGTGCTGATTTTACACCAGGTGTGGTAGCACAGGCCTGTAATCAGGAAGCTGAGGCAAGAGGTTTCAAAGCTAGCCTGGGCTACATAGTGAACTCTCAGGGGAACCCTGAAATAAATAGGGATAGCCTGATTCAAAAAAAAAAAAAAAATAGCCGGGCGTGGTGGCTCACGCCTGTAATCCCAGCACTCGGGAGGCTGAGGCAGGAGGATTGATGCGAGTTCGAGACCAGCCTGGGCTACAAAAGTGAGCTCAGGACCAGCCTCAACTGCATAGTGAGACCCTGTCTTAAAAAGACAAAAAAAAAAAAAATAAACAAATGGTACTGATTCCATTATTACATTGAGAGATTATTTCTGGGTATGTTTGTGCTATTACATAATTCTGGAGGTACAATTCCTGTGGGTTAATATACATAGAAATGGTACCAGTTAACTTTAAATTGACACTGGCAAATAATATTCAAGAAAGAGAAACTAGTAAAATTATTGAGATGCTTTAAGTTAGTGTCTTTTACCTATAATCAGATTAGAATATTTGCATTACTTTGTGTGTACTTGAGTGTGTGCATATTTTTAAATCAGAAGAAAACAGTTTATATAAGACTTGTAAATAGGTTCTTTTCTTTCTTCTTGCTAGGTGGCTTTCCTGGGGCAATGCCTGGTAATTTCCCAGGGGGAATGCCTGGAATGGGAGCAGGCATGGCAGGAATGCCTGGGCTCAATGAAATTCTTAGTGATCCAGAGGTCCTTGCAGCCATGCAGGTAAGACTGAAGAAGAAAGTTGCACTTTAATCACTGAGGCGTGTCTTTTGCATGTGTGTTATGACAGAGGTCACTCTTAGTTACCCTTTAAATCTAAATTTGCAAATTGCCAACATTGTTTTGGAGTGAGCAGGATTTGTTTTTTGAGTTTTTAAAAATTGGTTTTAGGAAACAGTATTTGGTAATTATACCTAATTGTTATTTATTTATTTATTTACTTATTTTTGAGACAGGGCCTTGCTACATTGTCCCAGACTGACCTTAAATTGTCATCCTCCTGCCTCAGCCTTTTTTTTTTTTTCTTGTTTCAGAACTTTTGTTTGTTTGTTTATTTATTTTTATGGCCAGCTCAGCCTGCCCTGAGGGCAGGGCTGGCACAGCATGTGGTGCCGGGGATCCAACCATGGTCCCTGCAGCCGCCTGCAGGCGTTTTAGACCACTGAGCCATCCTGCCGGGCCCCCCTAATTGTTTATTTTTATTAGTAGTATTGAATGTGTTTTAGTTCATTATCTACTTTGAGTGAATTTAAATTTGAGAAATACACATTAATAGTTAATATTTCAGACTGCGTAAACTCCAGTTTATTTTACCATGACAAATTATCAGTCTAAGGAGATTGGATTTGGGATATTTGTAATACAATGGGACACTTATTAAATGCTGAAAAAAATTTCTTCTTTGCAGGACCCAGAAGTTATGGTGGCCTTCCAGGATGTGGCTCAGAATCCTGCAAATATGTCAAAATATCAGAGTAACCCAAAGGTTATGAATCTCATCAGTAAACTGTCAGCCAAATTCGGAGGTCAAGCATAATGTTCATTTGACAAAGTGCTCCTAAAAGAAAAGCAACCTAGGTCACTTAATGGATGTCGCAATAATATGAACCAGTGTACCTCTGACCTCATCAGGAGAGCTGGGGTGCTTTGAAGATGATCCCTTCCCTGCCTCACCAAATGGAGCTGAAGTGTTTTTGGTTTTCCATTAGGGTATTCATTCAGATGATGTTTTCCTACTAGGAATTAAAACCTTAAACACTTTTTTTTTTTTTTTTTTTTTGGTACTGGGAATTGAACTTAGTATGTCACACTTGCCAGGTAGGCACTGTGCCACTGAGCTATATTCCTGGCCCTTAAACACTTTTTAAACCTTAAAAAATACTTAAAACATTCAAAAGATCTATTAATCCCTGCATTTTTCTTAATCATTTTTAGATTTTTTTTTTCCTTTTGAATTACTGGGCAAGGAAGATACTTAATGTTTGAACATTTATGGATTTAGGAATAAAATGAAATTTTATTGGGTGGGAAGCAAATCTCATTTAAGAAGATAGTTTGAGTTGGGTATGTGGTTACTAAGGCAGTTTGATTTGGCTTTTAAATGATTTTTTTTTTTCTCTTTTAAAATGATTTACTTCAGCCTAACAATGGGACCACCAGTATTTGAATATGATCTGGTTAGGGACTGGACAAACTGGTAGTACTGGTAGGACAGCAGCAGTCTTATACCGTGTTTTATATACTATGTACCCTTGTACAGTTTGCATTTAAATCTTACACTGTGCTGAAGGAGTGATCTTTTTTTTTTCTTGAGTCACAGTGCAGTTGGGTTACTTAGCTCT
>PVJA010051527.1:0-12795 GCA_004027025.1 Myocastor coypus
AAAAAAAAAAAAAGAGGAATGGTGTATGGTTTGTGAGGAGTCAAGGAAAGTCAGAACTCTCTGGGAGTAAAGATGAGAGCTTCTCCAAATAGGTCATATTTATTTGGTTTTCAAACAAAGGAAGGGGATATTGAGGCAAGGTAGGAACACAGGAAGACCTTGGGAAGTCAGTTCAAAGACTTCTCCAAGCAGTGAATTTTTCAATTTAAGAAAACTTTAGATCCCTAAGGCTGGCAGATTTATTTCTCTGGAACAGAGGGTTTCAGAATCCTGTGTCTTCACTACTGAGCTGTGGTGTTATTTTGACTTCTGAGTACTGTGAATATGGCCTTTTCTAATACAGCCAGAGATCTCTCCATGGTCAACAATTTAACCCTTCTGTAGCCTGGTCATCAATAGGAAAGTGTGCAAAAATCCTAACACAGTAGTAGTTCCTAGTCAGTGTTCCACAAAGCACAGTAAGTTTCGCATATTATGGGTAATCAGCAAATATAAAATAAGTGGGTGAATGTTCCCTTGCAGAGCAAAGGGAAACAGACATTCTGGAGGAACATCTTGTCTATGCTAGAGATTTAAACATTTAATGTTGTTAGGACCAAAAGCTTTCTTCAAAAAAGAAAAAATCTTACTCAGAAGTTCAATATTGAGAAGAAGGAAAATGGAATTGACTCCATTAAAGTAGAATGAGGGCTCTGTGATCCTCTCCTTCAGGTCCATTTGTCACTGCACACCGGGTCACATTTGTCCTTAGACTTCAGAAAGCGATTGAAAACGACACACCTGGGCTATTTATCAAACCTAAGTGTTATGATATCTTTTAAGATTCATATATTTTTGCTCCATCTACTTTCAGTTGATAATCTTTTTATTATTTTTTTAATGTATGGTACCGGGTTTCACTATGCAGCTCAGACTTGTAGTGATTCTCCTGTTTTTAGCCTCCCCAGCACCGTGATTAAAAGCATGAACCACCATGCCCATGCTCTGGGGGTGGCTCAATGAACCCAGTAGTGGGGCTGGCACACCATGTGGTGCCAGAGATCAAACCCTGGCCCCTACACTTGTCTAAGCAGATGCTTAGACCACTGAGCAATCTCACTGGCCCTTCTGTTGATAATCTTTATCACTACATTTTCTAACTTTTATTGTTGATACATTGGAAAGCTCCTTTTATAGGTAAGTAAATTCTTAAGCTAACTCTTCAAGTTTTTTAGATTATTTTCCTGGCATTTTCCAAGCATCACAATGGTTCAAAATTACAATTTTTGTCACCCAGTGGGCAATAGTTTTATATCTTATTAAGAAATTTTCATCGTGTGCACCAGAAATTACAGAGGAGTGTTAATTAAATGGTCTTAGTTTGTATCCTAGTGAGCTCTTAATTTTAATTAACTTTTCTCATATTAGTTACACCTAATTTGTTACTAAAATCCCAAGTCCTTGAGATCTTGATTTGATTGGCCTGGAGCCGGTCTCAGGTGTTAGGTCTTTAAAGGTCTTTGTGGGTTTTTATGTTTAGGGTGGAGACTCTCAGTACTAGGTAACTTACTATACACTATGACATTGGCTGCTTATTTAATATAGATAATGCTTATTCTGTTTGGAAAGGCCTTGCTGTTCTGCACTGTCAAAGGTTTGTTTAGTTTTTGTTTTTGAAATTATGTTGCAATGATCCAGTGAGATAAATGCATTATGTGGTTTGTATATATTTGTTGTTAGATAAAAGTTACACATTCAAAAAATCAGTTTAATGTCATTTGGTCATGATGTACGTGACTTCTTACTGATTTACTTTGTCTAGCTGTATTTACACTTGTTTTTTACAGTCATTTCCTTTTATGCAGTCTTTGTCCTATTTTAGGGAACTAAATCAAAAAAGTAGTAAACACTTTGCCAGGTTATACATCAAGAATATGGAAGAGCCGAGATTTGAACCTGGGGGTTGAGGCTCCAGAAGACATACTTTTGAGTACTCTTTCATGCCTCTCCATAGCACTGCATGTTGCCTGTGAGATCCTGGGTAGCAAGTTCATTAGCTCTTCTTCAACTTGCTTATCTTTAAAATGAGAATAGTAGTTACCCATCTTCAGTAAAATTTTAGGATGATTATGTGCATTAATATTTGTGAAGTCATGGGCTGGAGAGAGATAGCTCAGCAGCATAAGCACCTGCCTAGTAAGCAAAAGGTCCTGAGTTGGATTCCTGGTGCCACACACACACACACACACACACACACACACACACACACACACACACAAAAGTGAAATTTCAAAACATTTCCTGGCACTAAGCAAGAATAAAGTAAGTGCTTGGTAAACAGGTTCTTCCCAGGGAATCTGGTTCCCTGACTTTTCATCACCTCTTTGGTATCAATGTGTCAATCAAACACTCTAGAAGCCCACCGCATGACTGCATGAGGCTTTGGGAGGACAGCTAAGCACAAACTATCACAGTACAATTACATTTACAAATAATTTCTATCATCTATGAGAAAATGGACATAGATGATAGAAATTATTCGTAAATGTAATTGTACTGTGATGGACTAATTAGGAATAATGCTTCATTTATCCAGTTTCATTCAATCATTTAAAATAATAGAAAGCACCAAACACCAAAACTTACCTTATGATATACAACTCTGGTCAAACTCAATCATTTTCTAATTAGTATTTTTCCTAATTAATCTGCTTTGGTGGAGTACTCAGATCACAACATCCAATCAGTGTTTTCTTTTTTAAAGTTATTTCATAGATGCCATCCTAAAGACTTTATCTTTTTATTGTAAAGAGAGAGTAAAACAATAAAAACGATACAGAATTTCAAAACAAGATGATAGGAAATTAACAAAGGTTATTATAGTGTACATTGTTATCCTCACAGTAGTTGCTCAGATTACCGGATACAAGCATGCAAAATTGATCAAATATAAGCACTGTTTCTTTCATTGCACTAATAGAAATTAGTAGTACAATTACCTTAGCTATCCTCTGCAAGTGCATGCATCTTTTTTTCTCCTCTTCTTATCTCCTTTTCCCCATCCCAGTAGTTCCTTCCTCTTGAGCAGTTTCTTTCCCTTTCACTATATCTGTCGTACTTTTTGTATCTTATCTACTCTTTCAGTCATGTTTTCATTTGCAACTATTCCCTCTCCTTTTGCTCTTTGCTACTCTCTCTGAGGACCTCTCTTCTCTTGACTCATTTTTCCACT
Source organism: Myocastor coypus (assembly GCA_004027025.1). NCBI lineage: Eukaryota > Metazoa > Chordata > Mammalia > Rodentia > Myocastoridae > Myocastor > Myocastor coypus. The sequence continues at coordinate 3,212 of PVJA010051527.1, forward strand.
ATCTGTGCCCATATGATGAATGCATACCACTGAAACAAGGGAAATAAGATTAGATTTTCTTTAGCTTTTCTGATCCAGGTATACAATGTAGGCTCAGAAAAAGAGAAATAATATTTATCTTATATTGCTCCATTTATCATAGGAAGAAGAAGAGAAAGAAGAAAGGAAGAGTTACAGAGAAGGGAGCAGGAAAGAAGAAGGGAGGAAGAAGGATAAAGAGAGGGAACGAAAAAAGATATAAAAAAGGAAAGTAGAAATAAACAAGATATGTGCAGGAACTGCACGAAGAATATCAGAGAACTTAAAATTCTTTTCTAGGTTAAGGTTTTATTTACTTTTTGAATCATAAAACAAAAAGTATAATTAAACAATATTCATAAAATTAACTGAATATTAATTAAAATAAATTGAAATATTTTAATTTAATATTATTTTTATATTTTAATGTTTCGGAACAATATACAAAAATTCAAATCATGGGTCCAATTGAGAAACAAGAATGTTGTGTATCGTGTGTACAAATCTGTAAGCAATTACAGATTCGTACACACATAGTACAACACATAGTATTTGAATAAGTTAATATATACAAAGCTATCAACTAAGAAAAAGTGCCCTTGGTAGTAAAGCATTACTAAGAATGAAACATAACATAAATATTGGAATAACAAATATATGACCAGAACGTCTAACAGTTTGGGGACAGGATATCGCCTAAAGTTCTAGCATGTCGTGAACATACACAATGTCCATGACGCATACTCGTGGCCAGGTGTCATTTATGGGACTGAGCTACTGCTATTTCCTTGATATCCACCCTGTAGACACAGACAGAATCATGACTCATAGGGTGCTGGAGAAGTCCATTTGTAGAATATGCTGATGGACATATTCTGTTGCTGTATACAAAAGAATAGTTGAAAGACTGTTTCTTGTATACCACTTTTTCTCCTGGGCTTAATTATTTATCCTATTTGGTGGATTCCATTCTCCTCCTTGGGGCTATGGTCATTTTGATCCCTCTCTAGGATATCTTTCACTAAACTGTGTAGGGTTGACTTTGTCATCATGAAATTCTTTAGTTGTTCTTTGTCCTGAAAGTATTTTACTTCTCCATTGAACCTGAAAGAGAGTTTTGCAGTATACAGCAGTCTGGGCTGGAATTTGTTTTCTTGCAAGACTTGAAGTACTTTGCTCCATGCTCTTCTGGACTTGATGGTTTGTAAAGAGAAATCTGCCATTACTCTAACGGGATTTCCTTTAAATGTGATCTGTTTCTTTTCTCTAGTGAATTTTAGTATACTGTTCCTGTGCTGAATTTCTGGGATCTTGATTATTATATGTCTGGGTGTGGTTTTAATTGGATTGATGTTATTTGCAGTTCTACATATTTCAGTTACCTGAATGTCAACTTGTTTCCGCATATTTGGGGAGTTTTCTGCTATTACTTCTGCCCATATTCTTTTTATATCATTTGTATTGACTCTTTATCATTGATGCCTATTAATCTTCTGTTGTTCATCTTTGCATCATCTTGTAGATGTCGAGTTATTTTTTCTTGTGTTCTGGTTGTTATTAAGAGATCTTTTCTTACTTCTTCACTAGCTGCGATGGTGTCTTTAAATTCTGAAAGTCTATTTTCACTTTCATTGTAATGGTTTTGCCAGCTTGTGGTTGAGATTTTAAGATCCTATATTGCACTTTGAATCTGCTTCATGCATTCTATTACTTTCCTACATGGCTCACTGAAGGAGCAATGTTTCTATTCTCCTGTATTTTTTGTCAGTGTCTTTAGAAGCACTTAGTACTTCTTTTATTATAGGTATTATTTCTTTTTTTAAATTTACTTTAGCAATTATTTCTGATCTGATTTCCTCTATGATTTTCTGCAGTTTCTTTACTTCAGATGCCATTATTTCAGATATTTCAGGAGTGTGATTTCCAATTTTTTCTATGCTGTTGTCTATTGTGTTTGTTCTGGGTGGGCTCAGGGCCTGAGAGCACATTTTGGTCCTTCTCTTTGTCATTTTGTGCAGCCCTGCCTTCTGAACTTCAGTGTAGAGTCTTGGTAGAGTTCTTATCTTAGCACTAGATCTGGATCTACCAAGTTCAAGCTTTTCCAGGTGGGTGTGGCTTGGAGCTGGCTGCTACACTCCACTTCTTCCTGCTGCAGCCTTTGGAGGTGTACCTGCTGTGCCATTCTGGCAAGATATTCTACTCCTGGATCAGCTGGATGGATCTGCCTCTGGTCTCTCTGTAGGAAGTTCTGCAGCAGTTTACCACACTGGGCCTCTCTGTTGGATGAAGTTCCACTCACGTGCCAGGCTTTGTTACTGGGTTGAATGAGTTTCCAGCGTGCTCCAGGAAGTCTCACTCACATGCCGGGCCTGGTTGCTGGGGTGAATGAGTTTCTGGTGGGCCCAGGGCAGTTTTAGTCATGTGCCGGGCCTGGTTGCTGGATCAAATCAAAGGTTTTACTTTTATTACATGCTTGAAGTATATATGATTATATTCATAATAGGTATATGTGTTGTATGGTTTGAGTTGGTGCTGAAAGAAACGACAAGAAGACCCAATGAAGTTAGCTTCAGAGGACTCACTGCGATAAATCTCTCTCAAAGTGAGCCGAGAACCCCAGAAACATCTCAGTTTTATTTTGGGCCAAAGACACATGACCACATGTGTAATCACTTTAGTTAAGGAAGACCACGTGCGTCATCACTTCAGTAAAGGAGGAACACGTGCGTCATCACTTCAGTAAAGAGGACCACGTGCGTCATCACTTCAGTAAAGGAGGACCACGTGCGTCATCACTTCAGTAAAGGAGGACCACTTGCGTCATCGCTTTAGTAAAGGAGGATCACGTGCATAATCACTTTAGTAAAGGAGGACTCTGATTTCTACTGACTTCCACCATTTCCCTAACACTAGGTTCACACAAACGCTCATTGTTAACATGCTGTGCAGGGGAGGAGCAACAAACAGGAAGCCATCAGGAGAAGCTGTTATCTGCCTCCTTGACTCCCAGCTTTCCGGGATTTACAAGTGATAGACTGCAGCTGTCCCTGGGCTCTATTTACTGCTTCTTGCTCCCTCAGGATATTAGGCTTTTGTCTCTTTTCTATATTTCGATATATATGCAAATGACCTATTTACATATGTAAATCTATATAAATCTTAATTCCTTTTATCTCCTATTCCCCACCTCTTCCTTCCCCATTCCTCTATTTCTTAGTCTGCTTCATTTTTTTTGCCTATATTTTTAGGAAAGGGTCTATAGGGTATTCAGGGTCTTACTGTTACAGTAGACTCACAGTGATCCACCTGTTTACAGCCTCCCAAGAGCTGGGATTACAGGTATGCACAGCCATAACCAGTCTCAATTGCCATCTCAGCACACCCTTGGGGGTAGGGCCACCATGGCAGGCCAGGGGATTGAGCCCGTGGCTCCTGCACCTGCTTGCAGGTACTTTAATCTGCTGAGCTATTTGGCTGGCCCTCTTAATCTGCTTCTTATTTTTAAAGTATCTCTCTTCCTGTTTCCTGTTATTTTTCCTTTTGTTCTTTAGTTTATTTATCCTTTGGGTTTCTCATATAAGAGAAACCAAGCTTGTGTGTCTACTTTATTTCACCTAAGTATGGTTCCAGGGTGCCTCTGATTTCCTACAAATGATTCAAATTCACCTTTCTTTTAAGGGACAGAAGTACTCCATTGTGTATACATACCATATTTTCTATATCCATTTATCTGTTGGTGGATATATAAGCTACTTTAAGATTTATCTATCATGAGCTGTACTGCTATACACACGGGTACGCATGTTTCACTGTAATGTGATGTTGCTAACTCAAAATGTAATGTCATGCCATATACAAGAATCAGAAAAGATATTCATAGACTAAAATTCAAATGATAAAAATAATCCAGGCAATAGGTGCCTGAAAACAAGCAGGAGTAGATATCCTAATTCAAACAAAATAGACTTCTAACCAAACTGATCAGGAGAGGCAAAGAGGGTCATGACATATTGATTAAGAAAACAATTTAACAGGAAGAGATAACAATTACAAATCTATATCCACTGAGCACCATTGCATCCAAATTCTTAAAGCAAACACCCTTGGATGTAAACATTCAGATAAACAGCAACAGAATTATAGCAGGGGACCTCAATACCCCACCATCACGAATGGATGGATTAACAAGATTAAAAAAATCAACAAAGAAATATGAGCTGAACCAGATCTTTGAATAAGAGATGTAATAGATAACTATAGAGTTTTATGTCTAGAAACAACAGGGTACACATTCTTCTCAGTAGCACATGAAATGTTCTCTGAAATACATGACCATAAAGCATGCTTAACAAAATGCAAAAAATAACATTATCCCATGCATCTTATCAGAGCATAGTGCAATGACATTAGAAATCAGTGATAAAATAAACCATAGACACTAGCAAACATATGGCAGTTAGGTAATACACTCTTGAATTATCAAGAAATCTCTGAAGAAATCAAGAAAGAAATTTATAAAATCAAACTATAATGCTAGCACAACAGCCCGGAACCTAGGGGACACAGGAAAACAGTACTAGAAGGGAAGTTTATAGCTGGAAATGCAACATCAGAAAACTAAAGATATCTCAAGTAAATAACCTTATGATGCACCTCAAGGTCCCAGAAAAACAAAAGCAATTTAAATCCAAAGCTATTACAAGGAAGGAAATTAAAACATTAGAGATGAAATTGAGACTAATATTCATCTGAGAGATAGTTTACTACTTGAATATAAATGGAGAACTATTTTTATTAAAATAGAAAATTTAATATTTAAGACTCTCAATTCCCTAAATTAATATGAAAATTTGTTATGACTCTAATAAAATATTAATTAATTTTTTAAAAATTCAGAGCAGCTGGTTCTAAGATTTTGAACTAATATCAAAACTCAAATTTAACAGAATAAATTTTGTAAAGTATAATGAGTTACTGAATTAAGCAAGCGCTACCCGATAACAAAGCATATTATAAAGTAAATCTGATTAAGCTAGATAAATGCATCATGAGATAGGATTCATAATGAGAATGAAACACATATGCAAATATAGTATATGACAAAGGTGACATTTTAAAGCAAGCATATTGTTCAAATAATAGTGATGCTATTCATAACATTGTAATATTTTTTTCCACAATGTTTCAATTTTTATAATGTTAACATTTTTAATTGGTATAGTTTGTGAAGAATTTTTACTTGGAAGTTCTCAGAGAAGAGACATGAGAAGAATTATTTTATATCCTCGATTGGGGCAAGGACTCTTTAATACATAGCAACCCTTCCTGTCAGGCAATTTTTATGCATTTTACATTATTTATTCACCAGCTCCTCACAGCATGTTAGGATCCCCACTTTACACGTGAGAAACTAAAGCACAAAAGCCAAAATCAGATCAGTTCTTGGCCCCATAGCTCAAAAGTAGCAGAATGCTCCAAAGCCAGATAGTTTGCCTTCAGAGTTTGTGATAAATTACAAGTTGCTGTAATGGACAAATCACCTAGAGAAAGCACAGCGAAGGAGCCAGGTGGTAGGTCCTGGCTAGCCTGCAGTACTCAGTCCCTCCTTGGCTGTGACACACAGGCAGTCCCGGCTGTATGTGTCCACAGATGAGTCATTCTTGGCGCAGGTGTGAAATTCCATGGCATTACTGTCTCACCTGGGAACAGACAGCAAAGTGACCTTAGAGCCACTCCCTTAGAGGGAAAAAATTGCAAGGGAGAGAGCCCCGTGATGTGACGTTGACAGGCAGCTCTGCGCCTGGAAAAGTAGTTATACTCGATGTGCCAGGACCTTACCCAGAAATGCAAGATGCTATCAGAAACAATCCATGTGTTTTCCATGAAGAAGAAAAGGCTGAGGGGCCAGGCTCATGGAGCACCTGCTAGCTGATGACTTCCCGAGTGCTCTGTTTAAAATGTAGCTATTGTGCTGATCACAGCCAGCCACAACTTCTACGGGATTTTTGTGCCAGAGGATGCATTTTTGTCAACTGAGCTGTCTGCAAAATTACTTCAATTTGTTCCTTCCGGCCTACCCAAATTATATTCCAGGAAGAAATAAAAAAATTTTATAGAATTCAATCTACATATCCCTAAGAGAGCATATGATGGAACTGTTTTTATTATTCAGACTAAGAAAGATCTTTCTAAGAAAGGGACATTAACCTCAGATGTTATGGTGGGAAATGCTATGGCTCGTGTTTACATGCTTGCCCAAACCTTCATGCAGTCATAGGTGGGGCTTTTTCAGAGGTGATGGAGTCTACAGTGTGTGACACTGGGACTGCTTCATACTGTGATGCTAAGATCGAGGACGCTAGAACTAAGGTGTGAGTGCTACCTGACCCAAGTAGCCTGGGTAAGACATAAGACATAGGGCTGTGGTCATGCCTTGGTGCTTTGCTACTTTCTCCCTGCTGTGCACTGTTTCTCCTCTACGGTGCCTGTCTGTCACACCACCCTTACTTGGGGCTGAGTATGGACGGAAACCTGTGCAAACTCTGAGCTACCTAAACCTTTCCTCCTTTAACTTTGGGGAGCAGGGATTTTTGTCTCCGCAATGAGAAAAATAAGTAAGAGAAGAAAGAAGGATCATTTTCACTATATTGAAATTTAAAATGTATGTATAGAAAAAGAATAAAGTCAATAGGCACATGAAAATTTGGGAATTATTTGTATTACCTATAGCAGACAAAAGGCTAACTGCTATTATACAATACAAAGCTTTAAAGGAAACAAAAGACCCAGTTTAAAAACAGAATAAAAATAGAGGACACACATAGGAAATTCAACAGAAAAGATAGAGAAATGAATTCAATAATATAGAAAGATGCTCAACTTGATAACTTTAGAAGAAAAACTAAATAAAAATAACCAGCATTATTTATCTACTAAACCAAATGGCATAAAAATTTTTTTTTTCTAATACTCAGAACTGATGAAAGACAGAACAGAGACACTTGCAGACACCAGATAGACTCATCAGTGTATGTTCTTTGGGGGAACAACTGAAGTGGTCATAGTAATAAAAACAGTAATATCTAAAATTTACTTGAGGTACTTGCTATGTTGAATATCATACCTGAATTCACTTAAACCTCGCAACAACTATGTGAAGTAAGTATACAGACTTTAAGTACAGGAAAGCTGAAGCACAAAAAGATTAAAAACTTGTCCAAGATCACATTTCTATAAACTAAAAACCTATAACTCAAACCCTAAGATCCTAAATGTTTCAGTGTAATCTATCAGAGAGTGAAATACACGCAGAAGCACAAAATGATGGAGTGCTGATGGATATGTTTGTTAATTTGACTGTAGTAATCAGGATACAGTGTATATGTATATCAAGTCACTCTTTTGCACCTCAAATGTATAAAAGCTTTATCAGTGGTGCATTTTAAATGTTAAACATTATTCACTAAGCCTAACAGCATCCATTCAAATTGAAAATGTTTATGGCTATTATATTCATTAGGATTAGCTTCAGCTACATAACACAGAAAAGGAAAGAGCTATGATTTAAGTGAGTTACAAGTTAATTTTTCTCTATCTAGAGATGTGTAGTTCAAGACTGGTAGGGCAGCTTTCTATGAAATCTTCCTGGCTCTTTCCAGCTCGTAACTCATCATGTAAATGGTGTGGTTCTGGGCAGGCTGTGAACCACAGGAAAGAATTAATCATGAGAGATAAAAGACACAATTCAGCTGTTCTCAGAGAAGTTCCTTAGAAGCTGCCATGTGACACTTCCTCTGATGTCACTTAGGCTGAAAGGGAGGCTGGGAAATGTAGTCCTAATTCTGACTGGCTTTATCAATGAGGAGGCATTGTACACATTGTCAGAACAGCAGAATAGATATACTAAGGGGATGTTTAGTTAGCTTTTGTCTCCCTACAGAGGCCAAGATTCCAATTATAGGAGTTTCCAACAGTCATTTTAGCATCTTTGTGACATTAAACTAATTAGTCTATTCTTACCTCTATGTGCTTTCAGCCCAGGTCTTGCTGCCTTTTGCCTTGCACACAGACTTGCATAGAGTGCATCACTTTGGTCTCCTCCTCTTCTGGTTTCCTCCTGGAACAGTGATGGAGATGGAAACCAAAGAGCGAGAATAGACTGATTTTGGCAGTGGTCTCCTTCCTCACTGTGGCTACATATCCTGATGGGTGGCCTCTCTCTCTCAGGACTGTGGTCTCACCATCTTCTTGTAACACTGTTTCCTCCCTATCCCTTTGTGCCAAGGGCTGAGGAAGCCTCTCCAGTGTCAGTAGTTCCTGAGGTCTTAATCCTGCTGGCACTTGTGTAAACAGCCTTTCCATTATTAAACTCTTCAGTTAATCTTTGGATGTGCCATCTGCTGGACTCTGGCTCATCACATATGTACAGGGATTTTCACATCAGCATTGCTTGAAATAGCAAGAGACTAAAATGAAATTAAATATTCATTAGTAGGGAATTGGCTAAATAAATGTCATGCAGCTATAGTAGATATGTTATATAGTAGTTTTAAAAATAATGTCTTATTGTATATAATCTTAAAAATTTAAGAGGATAGATGTCATGTGTTCTTATCACAATGAAACAATAATGTTTCTATGAACCAAAACAGAGAATAGGGAACACTTATTAGGATGGTAGCAAATACATGTATATATATATATATATATATATATATATATATATTCATATATACATATATGTGTATATATACATATATACATATATGTATATATACATATATATATAATTTTCAATCTAGATATATATGCAATATGTATATATCTTGCTTCTACGGTCTACATTCATCTCAGGAGAATTTTCCCCTTCTCTTCCTTTAGCTGGCTAGCTACCACCTAGGATGCATTTGTGTACTTGGAGTATTTGGGGGAAAAGACTAGAAACTGATAACAACAGTTATCTTGGGAAAGGACACTGGAGGGCCAGGATAAAAGAGTGATTGACTTTCATTGAATAATAATTTGAACTGTATAAAATTTTACCATATCTATAGTACCTTTAAAGAACTATTAGGAAAAATAGCATCTTCCTTAGGAAAGAAACACATGAATGAGATAATAGATTTGAGATTTTCTTTCTTTCTTTCTTTCTTTCTTTCTTTCTTTCTTTCTTTCTTTCTTTCTTTTTCTTTCTTCTTTCTTTCTGATTTCTCTCTATTCACTTTAATGATAAAATAAGATAAAGTAGCAATGAAACAGTTTCAAAACAGGTTAGTAGAACAGTTACAATAACTAATACATTGTTGGGCCCGGCGGGATGGCTCAGTGGTCTAAAGTGCCTGCTTGGGAAAGCTTGGGCGGCTTCAGGGACCGCGGTTCAATCCCCAGCACCACATGCTGCGCCAGCCCTGCCCTTGGGGTGGGCTGAGCCGGCCATGAAAATGAGTGAATAAACAAACAAAGGTTCTGAAACAAGAAAAAAGCCGGGCGTGGTGGCTCACACCTGTAATCCCAGCACTTGGGAGGCTGAGGCAGGAGGATCGGTGCGAGTTCGAGACCAGCCTGGG
>PVJA010051528.1:0-12727 GCA_004027025.1 Myocastor coypus
AAAAAAAAAACGGAATTGCTATTCTGTTGAACACATTCAGTAAAGCATAACTATGTTAAGTCGTCCTTATTTTTTCAAAAAGTGTCTAACAAAGACAAAAAAATAACAGTAGATGGAAGGAAAACTTAGAGAGTAGACATATTTAAATATCAATCAAAATCCTGGAAATATTATTTTGATGAGATATTAGGAATCTCTAGCCAGATTAATAGATGAGGCTTTTTCACATATTCATTTACATATTTGTTTTCATTTGTGTATTTGATACGGGGTCTCAACACAAAGATCAGACTTAGGAACCTCTCATTTTCAGCCTTCCTGGCGCTAGAATTACGGGTGTGTGCCACCACTCCGAGATGGTGTCACCAGCTCAGTGTGCCTCAGGGATGGGACTGGCACATAAAGAACAGGGGATCGAACCCTGGTTCCTGAGCTCACCCTGGTTCTTACAGCCTCTTATTAACATTTTTACACCATTAATGTGTCACACCAGAGAAATTCTTTGACTTTTGTACATATGTGTCTGATGCTTATAACTGAAGAACATGATATCAAGATGCATTACTCAGCAAAGCCTCAAATTTAATCTTTCTTTATGGCAGATAGTATTCCATTAATAAAAGATAGATCTTTCATTCATGCCACTACTTGATAGACATTTCAGCTGTTTTCAAGATTTAGCTGTTATAAACTATGCTTCCACAGATGTGGATATACATATATATTGCTGTAGTATAACACCGCTACTTCTATCGGCAAGACAAAAGAAGGAGCATAACAGAAATCATTACGTACACATATACTATATATATATATATATATATATATATATATATATGAATAAAATTAGTGAAAACAAAATTTTTGTTGTGCAAATCACATTGATTTTGTTTTAAAATTAAGACTTTAAGACTATTCCATTTTGGAATAATTAGATGAGTGTGTGGGAGCTGCTTCTACTGGCTTTGGGAGTCTTATTTCCTAAAAATAAGAATTGTCGACTCTAGGGAACAGTATTCCCAGTTTCATCAAGGTTACTCCATTCACCACCAACCAAACAGACAGGAAACATTATTTCCAAATGAATTCCCATTAAGAGCAGAGGCCCTGTGATTTGTGGAGTTCAACTGGTGTTAAAAGTCAGACCGAGAGTGTGAGCCTTCGGTGCCATTCAGCAGTCCCTGTGAAACCTCTGGAGGACGTAGGGGTCTCCTCCAACACACACAAAAATACCTTAATATTTATACGGCTCCTGAACTTGGAATTATTAGTCCAGGGTTTTCCTTTCTTCTCCACTTATTTATTAATTTTAATGCAAAAAAGATAAAATAGCAATGAAACAGTTTCAAAACAGATTAGTAGGAGAGCTACAATAATTAGCCGGGCGTGGTGGCTCACGCCTGTAATCCCAGCACTCGGGAGGCTGAGGCAGGAGGACTGGTGTGAGTTCGAGACCAGCATGGGCTACAAAAGTGAGCTCAAGGCCAGCCTCAACTGCATAGCAAGACCCTGTCTCAAAAAGACAAAAAAAATTTAACACATTGCATATTTTCTTCGTAGTAGTTATTCAGAGGGAAAGACACAGACATGCTGTCTCATTTAAACGCTTTACTTTTACTTTTACTTTCAATGAACTAAGACAAAGTAGCGCTATATATATATATATATATATATATATATATATATATATATATCCTAACTTTCTTGTGTACATATATTTTGTTTTCTTTTTCTTTTTCTTTTTCTTTTTTTTCATAGCAGACCTTTGTTTACACTTTCCTGAAGTGAGTAATGCATGATACCAGGTTCCGTAGCAACTGATAGACAACTTTAACGAAGCAGGATGTTCATCTCAGAAGGGAGGTAGCTTGTTCACTTTAGGCACTAGAAAGCTCATGAAGCATATTAGTCAATATCATTATAGATCCTAGTCTTCCAAACATACTCTAAAGGATCATGCACATAGTCACCCAGCTCCTTGCTTCTTAGGAGTAGTTGGTTAGAGCTATCCTCTGCAGATGTCTTCCATACTTCTACCACTTTTTCATACTACAGTCTATCAGTGTTCTGTTAGTAGCTAATTATAGAGCTACTAGAGTGCTGAAATCTAAAGACATTAAGGAATCATTGTCGGAAATCCAAGAACAACAACAACAACAAAAGAAAGAAAGAAAGAAAGAAAGAAAGAAAGAAAGAAAGAAAGAAAGAAAGAAATTCACAAATCTCATTCTCAAGGTTTCGTTCTCTAGAGTCACTCTTGCTATCATATTTTGCACTGCACTAGCCACAGTTTGAAATTCAGATAGAGGAAAAATAGATCCATGAATGAAACAATGATACCTCTATGAAATTCCTCGTGATGGAGAACTGAATAGCATGCTGATGGAGCCAAGGAACCTCCAGATCTGCCATCTGCAAGCTTGAGACCCTGGACAGTCACGGGTGTGATTTCAACCTGAAAATGAATTTCACAGAAGTAGGAGTGACAAAGGTACAAGTTTCAGTCCAGGGCAGGAGAATACTGTGTGAAAGTCAAGGAGAACAACAAAGGGACTAATTCTCTGTTCTTCAGTGTTTTGTTCTACAGGGGTGGTCAGTGGATGTTTTGGTGGCTGCCCATATTATGGAATATGGAATATGAAGTTCATTCTGCTTGGTCCATCAATTCATACATGCAGGTAGAAAAGAATGCCAAACGTCATATCTACCCAACAGTTATCCAGTCAAATCGATGCATGACATTGATAGGCATAAATGCTGAAATAATGAAGTGTGAAATATTTTGCCCCAAAATGATAGTGATTTTGTAAAAGATCTAGGTTGATGATTATGGTATATAGGTGAAAACACAGTTGAAATATATTACTCATGGTTTAACATTTATAAATATAGTTGCTTTTAGTTTTATATAAGAAATAATTTTACTTTTAGTACTCTTAGGTCAGGTTGGCTTGGCCAGATTCTTATCTCATGCTTTCACAAGGTTGATAAAATCATGTGGGTATGTGCTGGGATCTTAGAGCTTCTGAAGAATTGTTTCCAAGCAGAAACTAGTTCTGGTAGTTGTGGGACTGAAATCCTAATTCTGTTGTTGACTTTTTGCTATCCATTTTTCTTTCTCAGCTCTCTGAGGATGCTGTTAGGTCTTCTGAGTAAGCAAAAGGAATAATTGAATAACCCTCTCACATTAAATCTTTTTAATCTTCCTTTCTGCTACAAGGAAGAGAAAATTTATTAGATGTAAATGAACCATGCCTAGATTAGAAACATATAGATAAATTACAATTTTCAAATATAATCACAGATCGTCAGTGAAAGGTGAAGGTTATGGCAATGTAATAATGTTCTACTAAAAACACTAATATAAAAAATAATTGGCTGTAGCACTTTCCTTCATTAATATGAAATTATCCATTCTTATAATATAAATAAATGTTTTATAAATTAGTTTTTAAATGGGATAGAAGGGATTCACCTCTTATATGGTTACTTATAACAACTCTAGTGATAAAGAAACTTAAAAAATAATTTATCAGGAGGTAGTTTGGAAATCACTGTTGCACTTGATTTTTTTTTTTTTTTTTTCAGAACCAGGGATCAAACTCAGGACCTTGCATTTTGCCAGGCAGTCACTTGTGCCTCTGAGCTATCTCCCTGGCCCTGCACTTGATTTTATCCATTGAAACATTCACAAAATATCTTCTATAGATCTAGAAAATGCTAGGAGGCAATAAAATGGAAATTAAATTTTTTTTGTAGAGAGGTACCAACATTTGTCAGAGAGCTAAGAGTTTTAAGCATTTGTTGGAACACACACACACACACACACACACGTGCATGCTTGTCACATATGAGCATATGTGGCTATTTAAATGTTTATAATTTTTCAAATAGTATTTTCTGGCATTTGTGCTGAACAAAAATGCATATATTTCATTCTAAAATGATATGTAAGTGCCAGTAAACAAGTTAAAGGAATAATATTTTCTTGTTTCATTTGGAATAATGCTTTCTGGAAGAATTGAAAATCGATTTAGTCAAAATAAATCAGTGAATATAAATTTTATATAACAGTATGGAAAGCTTTTCATAACATATGAAGTTCTGCTTGTGTGACTTTCGCTTATGTATCATTTTATCCATGACCTTAAGTGTTCTTGCAATGAACTGAGAGAGTGAATTTCTGGAAGCACATCAAGAGGAAGATCTCTAGGGGGTGAGCTAAACATTACGATTCTTAAAACATTATCATTATAAGCAACTATTCTTACTTTTAAATTTAATCGAGTTCCAACTTGTTAAATTCAATTAACAATAAGAATGGGAGTGGAAAATTTCCTATCTGTCAAGGTCAGTCGGGTCTCCTCAGGATTTACCCTGAAATCATGTACTGTGGTTAGCAGAACTTTAGTCAGTGTCAGACATCTGGATGAGTCATGGCCATTGCTTGACCAATTTGCTCTCTGTGAAAGTTTGAGCGAGTATTTTCTCTCTGGGTGACTTTGCTTGGGCATGCTATACATCACTGATCATTTTCTTCTGTGGTCGCATAATCTCTTTGAACAGGAAATTAGGGACTCCACTTTGTTATAGGCCATTATAGTACATGTTCTTTTATGTCCTGTGTCCTCGTAGACCTTGAAGGACTAGAGCCAGATATCGGCTTTTCTTCTATCCCTTCTTTTTCTCTAAATATTTGGTCTGCAATTTAAGTTGTTAATCCTCCAGAAGAAAAGCTTAATGATATTATTGCCTACAACATAGGCACTTGAGCTTAACATCACTGTGTTTGTGAATATTAAAGGGCTTAGACATGGCACGAAACAGGTATCTCCATTAATTGTTGACATTCTAAACTTAAAAGCCCTATAGAATGTGAAAAAAAAATTGCTCATTGTTGCACAGATTTAGAAACTTAACCGTTTACAAAAGTGTAATGTACCATAGCCTTGTTTCCTTGTCTTACATTCTCTTTTGTTACCTTTTTTGTTTCTTTCTGTTTTAAATTTTTAAGCAGAGACTTACTTGAGAGAGTGTATAGCAATAATTGATATGACATTACAAGTAGTGCCTAATGAGAAGACCAGAGCAATAGGTATTCCAAACACGGATTTAGTGTTACACATTTTTCTGCAATATAGGTCTTGTTTTATCTTGGTCTTACCCATCTAGCAGAAAACTCTAACAATGAGGTATAAAAAGGAAAGCCATACTGATATGCTGAGCATAAAAGGCTCAAATCAACAGCTTCTGATAATGCCAGAAGAGCTGATAATTGGATTATCAGACTATCGGACAGCTACTTTCTCTTTGGGCAATGAAAAGAAAGATGTGTACTAATGATCTTTAGATAATAAATCATGTCTGCATTGTGTACACTGAACGACAACAGCATGCAATACATTATTGTAAAAAATAAAGTGGATACTGAAAAATAAAATAAAACAAAATAAAATTTTATTTCAAACACACCCAAAGAAAGAATGGGAGTGGCATGCTTTCTGAGAAATAAATGGAATACTTTCCTTGTGTTAAAATTTGTCTCATTTTGTAGAGAATATCCAGTGTATATGTGTGTGTGTATATATATATATATATATATATATATATATATATATATGTATATATATATATCACTCCACAATATTGTCTGATAATACATATTATATTGAAACTGAAATTATTCTAAGATCACATTTCATACTACTTCTTAAATTTTAAAATAGCAATAAAAAGAAATAAAGCAACACGCCAATGCTAAATTATTTATGCTAAAATTAAAAAAATGTAGCTTAAGATTTTAGCACCTACATGACAAAAGAAGATTTCAGCCTCTACTTTTTGCACCATAACTTGATAGGGGAAGAAATCTTTTTTTTTTTTTTAAATTATTTATTTTTTTCTTATTTCAGAACCTCTGTTTGTTTATTCACTCATTTCCATGGCCAGCTCAGCCCACCCCGAGGGCAGGGCCGGCACAGCATGAATGCCGGGGATGGGGATCGAACCGCGGTCCCTGCAGCCGCCCAAGCTTCCCAAGCAGGCACTTCAGACCATTGAGCCATCCTGCCGGGCCCAGGGGAAGAAATCTTAAAAATAAAGAAATTTCAATCTCTATATATCACTAAGGAAGCGACAGCAAATGCTCAGTGTTTAACTCATCATAATATCTATGAAACAGAACCAAAGCAGTCAAACCAAAGAAGCAAAAATAACTGTACAAACATATAACAAAAAAGATCAGTATTCAAATATTGATCATGTTTAATACTATGATACAGGAGATGCATAGTACAGATTTAAAAATAGGACAAAAATATGAAAATGAGATTTTATATGCATGGTAAATACAATCAAACGATACCCAGATGTTGAAATAATAGAAACTCCATGAGTTAAATTAATAGCTGCTATCAAAATAACAGGACTGCACAAATGCAGAGAGAACATACACAGTGAATGAAGGAACAAGGGCTTTGGTTTTTATGGCTTTCATTGTAAGTGTTGGAAGTGCGCGTGCGTGCGCCTGTGTGTGTGTGTGTGTGTGTGTGTGTGTGTGTGTGTATCTGTGTGTGTGTGGCGCAAAAACAGATAAAATACAGTGAGATATGAGAAGACTGAGGAACTAACCACTGAGTCATGGGAGCAACGTTGGAGGTTGAATCCATTGACAAATTCACTGCTGCATATGCTGCTAGGTGGTGGTGCTTGTTTGGATGAGGCGGGTCACAGCGTCTATAACCAGGCATAGTGTATGCTTGTCTTCCTGGCCCTTTCCTGTACAACTGGTTCTTCCTGTTCTATTTGTACAACTCTGACATGAGTAAGTTTAATATGCCATGCTCTTTTGCCATGAAGGTACTCCCTTGAGAGAGATAAAGTGAACTGAAACCTCTGTAAGTGGGGGCCACAATAAACCCTTTTTTCCTAAAAATGACTCAAGGTCACCCTTTTTTGAGGCCATGTAGTATGCTTTTGTGTATAAATACCACGTTTTCCTTTTCCATTCATCTGTTAAGGGACATGTCGGTCATTAATGAGGCGGTATTACAAATTATGCTGTTGTGCACACGGATACACATGCATCATTGTCCTTGATCCTCTGGGGAGAAAACGTTTGTAAGGGAACTGGTGTCCTCTGGGGGAGATAGATCATGACGTTACATGAGGAGCCGGGGAGATAGCTCCACAAGTGCAAGGTCGTGAGTTCAAACTCCAGTCCTGAAAAAAAAAAAAGAAAACATTAAATGAATTATGTCAAACACACAAGTTTAAGTATTGCATGGTTTCTCCTACTTGCAAACCTCAAAACATAAACAAAAATACAAGAAAGATAACGGGAAGTCAGAGACTGATTGAGAGATGGAAAGCAGGATGGACCAAGGGTGGAAGCAGATGACAGAAGATTGCTCTGTGCATGTCCTAACCTCCTGTGAGATGTAATAATAATTATGTGTTCAAAAGATAAAAACTGAACAGTCGTTTCTTCCCTACATTGTGTCCATTAGGTACTACGTCCTCCCTGCCTATGCGATTTCCAATAGCCATGCATTCCAATAGCTTCCCAACAGCTAGAGAAGACAGTGGAAGAAACACATTGCTTGATTTTAGTAAAATAATAAAACAGATATATTAAAGAAGCCAGCGGAGAAAGCTGCCTGCCTTACAGACCCTTGAAATCCAGGTCTTAAAATCTGGATTAATGAGTTAAAATACACATGTCATGCTCATTTGGTTTTGTTTCCATGCTAGCCGTAGTAATAAACAATATAAGTACGAGAGAGGGCAAAGTCTTTCTATATCCAAAAATAGCCAAAAAAAACAACAACAAAAAAAACACTTGGTTCTCTTTCTTGAGTAAGTTTCTCAAATGATCTTAATTAGCAATGGATAATTTTCCCTAGCTTTAAAATGAACAACCTTATTAAGAACATTGCATTAAAAACTTTAAAAAAATAATCACCTCATTAAGAATATTCAGGTATTCATAAAGTATTGAAATATGGATAATGACTTGAGCATGCCACTACAGTGATCATCTGTCCCCAATTAATACTGATATATCGCAGTTGGGAGATATTTTTATGATCACATTACTGGGAAATTATGGCTACTCATATAATTTGTCCTTATAATCATGTATTTATCAAAGATGCAAATGACAACTCTCCCAGGAGGCTTATTAAAATCTTTATTCTCTTGATTTTTTAATTGGTAAAGAAGATAGCTTTTCCATTTTTTGCCCCCCAAATAACCAACCGGGTTTTCATCAACAGAAGTATCGCTTAAAATTATACAATTGTCATCTACAGAAATCTCCATATTTAAAGTGCATAGAATACTATGTAGAAATAAAGAATTACTTTATGCTTCCTTCTCTGTGAAGCCACAGTAAAATCAGATAAGTATTACTTAGTAAGCTTCTCTAGATGTAAGACTATCCACTATCCATTGTATGTATTTTATTGTATCTACATAACAATACAAGTATAATTTAAAAATATAATACTAGAAAAATATTTCATGTATCTGTTGTTTCAAAATAATTATTAATTATGGTAACTTTACATTAATTTCTGGCAACATATTCCTAATCCCATGAATTGCTATTTATCCTTTCTCAATCTGTCTCTTTCCTCTCTCTGTGTATGTCTCTGTCTCTGTCCTCTCTCGCTGTCTTTCTCTCTCCACGCATTCATACTGTGACACTATGCTCTTTTATCCTTATTCTCTTCTACTTTCCACATCTTATGTTATTGAAGTTCTTGGGCTCAAGCCTCAAGAGTAAGTACCTAGGCCTTCCATTTTGAAGGTAGAATATCTTTTTAAATTATTTGTAATTCTCTTACATATGAGATTTGTCTTCTTTCCCAAGTTAGTGATTCATAAGTAATTTGCAATTCACTTTATGAGTGAGTCATGCATAACTACTTTACACTTCATGGTATAATGTCTCTGTTAGATTTCTCAAGTTATTTCAGCTCCTTCAACTGGATCCTTCTTTTGATATACCATCAGTCTAAGGAGAAGGCACTTTCTTACTTATAATATTGCAACATTCTGCATAATGATGACATTTTATGGAGAAGATCCATCTATACCAGAAGGCTTCGATATCTGATAAAAATATTCAGCACAGTGAGACGATACAAAATTCAACACAAAAAATCAGCAGTGTTACTATATACCATAGTGAACTTCCAGAGGAAAGTTTCAAGAAAATAACTACATCCACAATAGATTAAAAGTGAAGAAACAAACTGCACAAAGTCTGGTGTTCTATATTAAAAACTGCAGCATACTGAAGAAAGGAATTGAAAACATTAGAGAATGGAATGTTCTTTAATCAGAATTACTATCGCTAGATGGCCACACTACCAAAACCGATCTATGGATTTACTGCAGTTCTATTAAAACACCAATGACAAAACCAGAAAAAGGAACTTTAAATTTCGCAGGGAATCAGAAAAGTCTCAGAACTATGTGAGAGGCACAGCTCAGTCACAAGAGCCTACCTAGTAAGCCAAAGTTCCTGAGTTTGATCCTTGGTAACAACAACAACAAAGACGACTGCCTCGTGCATACTGATGTCCGGTAATCTGAGTGATAAATTTGATGATACCAATATGTAACAACTATTGTATATATCCCATCCTTGTTTTGAAATTCTGTATCATTTTTATTGTATTGTGTGCTTTGTTTTTGTTCTTTGTTTTGGATTCTCTTTAAAACAATAGTTAATAATAATAATAATAATAATAATAATAATAATAGAATTAAAAGCAGTACTGAGCAAGGAGACCAGAATGACAAGCATCACTATTTCAGATTCAGTCTTATGACTAAACTAGAGTAACATAACAATTATGATACCATCACAGAACCAATTGGTCAGTGAAATAGAAAACTCAGAAACTAACCCATGCCTCTATAGCTACCTGATCTTAAGTAAAGAAGCCCATCTTATAAATGTTATCAGCATTCATTGATATTCAAAAGCAGAATATTGAGATAAACAGATATGTATATTTGACTCTATTTCAAAGATTTAAATGGAAAAAGAAGCAAAAAATTAAAACTATTTGAAAAGTTTAAAGGAAACTATTTAAAATATAGGGATAAAGAATTCTTGAACTGTGTTTCAATAATACATAATATCAAGAATCAATAGATAGGATTATATTATATACTTTTATTTTTTTAATTTTCATTTCATCTGTTTGGTACAGGATCTCACTACACAGCTCAGAGGCATAGTAACCCTCCTGTTTTCAGCCTCCCCAGCACTGAGATTAATGGTGTGTTCCACCACACGCAGCCTGGGTCACTGTCTCAGCGTTTCCTGGAGGATGGGGCCAGCTCCGCATGTGGTCACAGTAATCGAAATCTGGATC
The DNA here is from genome assembly GCA_004027025.1 of Myocastor coypus. NCBI lineage: Eukaryota > Metazoa > Chordata > Mammalia > Rodentia > Myocastoridae > Myocastor > Myocastor coypus. The sequence goes on from PVJA010051528.1 coordinate 10,395, forward strand.
ATTGGCCGGGCGTGGTGGCTCACGCCTGTAATCCCAGCACTCAGGAGGCTGAGGCAGGAGGATTGGTGTGAGTTCGAGACCAGCCTGGGCTACAAAAGTGAGCTCAGGACCAGCCTCAACTGCATAGCGAGAAGCGAGACCCTGTCTCAAAAAGAAAAGAAAAAAAGAAAAAAGAAATCTGGATCCTGTGCCTGCCAAAGCAGAAATTCAGTTTGCTGAGCTATCTTGCTGGCCCATTTTTTTTTTTAATTTTAAAGAAAAAATCCTAACTGATCTGATGATGAAAATATGTAATATAACCATTGTTAAATTTAAACAATAAAAAATTGAAAAAAATAAAAATAAAAATAAAACAGAATTTCAAAATCAGATAATAGAAGATTAACAATGGTTAATATATTCTGTATCATTATCTTTAAAGTAGTTGGTCAGAGTATAAGACAGAGGTATGCATAATTGATCAAATAATATAAGCTGAAAGAAGAGGAAATATATACACATAAGACAGCTAAGATAGTTGCACTATTAACTTCTCTTTTTCCATATCAAGGATTCAACCCAGGACACTGTGCTTGCCAGGTACGTGCTTATTCTACTTAGCTATCTTCCTGCTCTGTTTATATTTCAATATTATGCCATTAATTACAACAAATACATAAAATTTACACAGTTAATAGTATAAGAATATGGAGTCAGGAGACGCTCAGCTGGATTTCATTTACATGTGGAGCTTAGAGTTAGGAGCCCCAGAGGATAGCAGGTGTTCCACTCCGAACAGGTGTGACAGGTGAGCTAGTTATTTATTAGGCAGGGAGGTTTCACCTGACATCCACCTGCAGTGGGAATAAATGAGCATGCTGCAGTTTTCAAAGAATTCTTTTCTCCAAGCCAGAGCCCCCTCTTCTGATCCCAGCTTGCTCTACATTGCCTGCATTACTTCACTTTCCTACTACCCTTCCTTGTCCTCCATGGAAAGTGCAAAACCTATTCTGACCACAAAAACTTGGAGCTCTGTTCTCACCTCTCTAATCTTTTGTAAATCTAAACATTTCGAATTTATAATAAAATATAATGAGATATCTTTTGGATATTACTTATGAATGTAGATGTTCTAAATTAAACAGGCGGGAACAAAACACCAAGAAAATAATGAAATTATTATTTTTAAAATATTACAATACATGTAGCTTCTTAGTAAATAAAAACATGCTTTTTATTTTATATATTGTTTCAGCAATATTATAAGAATTATAATAATATAAGAATTAAAGAAATAATAAATCAAATGCTAAAACATATAAAATATTTCCTTTTATATGATAGAAAACATTTAAGTAAAACTGTCAGTTCAATAAGAAGCACACTATAGAGCATGCTACATTTTTAATACACTAGGGTAGAGCTGGTAAAACTATAATGATATATATGAATTAGCAGTCTAGGCCATAAACAAAAAGTAAGTTCCTTCAATTTCAATTCACCTACACTTAGTATGCTAGTTTCTGGGATCAGGAGTCTAAGAGGGACATCCTCAGGCCCTCCACTCAGTGTCCTCCTGCAAATATTTAATGGACTGAGTTTTATTTCTTCATGATCGTGGACTCATCACTCAAGCGCAAGTGCTTGTTGTAAAGTTCAGTGTCTCCCAACAACAGGACCAGAGTGTTTCTTCTATTTGCTCACATATTTCCCTATTTATTCCTGCTGCCTGTCAGCCGCTGCCCCTCATACCTGCGCAACTGTCTGCATTTCTTGACTCCTAACCATCTCCCAGGCACCCACAGAACGCCGGAACTTATTGCCTCAAAACCAGCTGATAAATCAATCCGATGTTGCCTCTAAAGGCTCTCACATGACTCAGACTGGACTAGAATAATCTGGGATTTGGTGAAAATAAAAAGCAATGGATTTGGAACCTTTCATTTTGCAAAATGCCTTCACTCAGGTCATACAGCATAGCACAACTGTGAGGGTGCTGTTGATATCCTAATTACAAATTTAAGGGATACGATTTTCTAACCTGCTCATGAGAATCTCACGACTGTCTCAGAACTTGGCCTCGTGCATTTGCATTCATTGCATACTCTGGCAGCTGGTAGACATTATACATATTGTGTCATTTAATTCGTAAAATCATGCTAGCCATGTTGTGGGATTCCCGTCTAGCCAGTCAGACTGTGTCCAATATCATACTATTCCAGAAATACTGAAAGGAATAACTTAATATATTTTTGTATCAAAGATGCAGCATTCTACAAAGTACTGTCTATGGTCCCAAACTTAATCCTGAGGGAATTTGACCCTGGAAGATACAAAAAAAAAAAAAAAAAAAA
>PVJA010051529.1:0-12798 GCA_004027025.1 Myocastor coypus
TATGTATCTGCTTCCTCTTAGTCCAAAGAGAAATATATTCTTTCCTTTTTTTTTTTTTTTCTTTTCTAAGCAACATCAATAGGGAGGTGGGTCATGCCCACACACTGTACTCTGTAGAATGATTGTGAGGACAATATGCAATATGTCAACTTTCAAAGAAAAGAGGGGGAAAAGGAAAAAAAAAAGTAATGTGGATTTATAAAGGTTAATGATTAATTGTTTGATCAATCTTATATACCTATATGTATTAATCTAAACTGATCTGATGATGAAAATATGTAATATAACCATTGTTAAATTTAAACAATAAAAAAAATTGAAACAAAAAAAAAATCTAAATTTTTACTAATGACAGAAAGATGCATCCCCTCCACAGGCATCTCCATTCTTTCAAACAAAATTTACTTTCTACAATGTTTATATTACCCTTCCAAGGCTGTGTATTATCCTTGAACACAAGACAAAATTCCATCAATTGAAAAGGTAGGTTACAAAAGGATTCTCTTCCTACCCTCACCTTGAGCTGAGCTGTCTGCTGTTTCTCTCCCTGAGGCCAGGTATTCCTGGTAACATGGAAAGCACATTTTAAAGATGTCTACCTTTAAGATACAGCTATACATTCTTAAACTCTCATGCAAAAATTATTTTGGTGGGTTGGAGCTCTACGGATTTTAACACATCCATGGATTTCATATAACCGCCACCACTATCAGAATTCGATATAGCCTGAGCGCTGCAAAAAGCAATCAACTTTCCTCCTCCTCACAGGATCCCTCCCACCTCCGCTTCTCAGCCCTGGCAACCACTTGTCTGTCTCTTCTCTCTCACTCTCTTTTGTCTTTTGGGGAATGTCACAATACAACGTGTATTGTGGAATCATGCAATACCTATTCTTCTGAGATTGCTTTCTTTTTTCCACTCAGCAAAATGCCTCTGAGATTTATTCTGTTGTTACATGTGTCAATAGCTTCTTTGTTTTTAGTTTCAGAGTAAGAATCTGGCGTGTACCATAGTTCTTTTATGCATTAACCTCTTTAAGGCCATATCTTTTCGGTGATCATGCATTGAAGGGCTAGACACAAACATTTATGTATGGATATATTTTTGTTGGAATGTTACTTTTCATTTCTCTAGTGCAATATACCTAGGGGCTGAGTTGCTGCATTATGTGATAGTATATACTGAGTTTTTAAAGCAACTGACAAAATGTTTTCATCTTAAATACAAATGGAAGCTGATTGTGTATATTATTTTGCTTTTTGCTTTTTAATATCAGCAGTGTATCTTGCCAAGAGTCCTCGATATATTGGTATATTTAAGTCTACCTCATTTGTCTCATTAGACAACATCATTTTATCGTTACCATTGTGTTTTTTGTGTGCTTTCTGTTGATTTTCTCTTGTGCCTTGGTACAAAATCATTGTACCACTTATCCCCCTAGGTCCCTTAAATTATTAATTTCTAGGTACCTGATTTTATGTCATTTGTTTGCCTTGGTTTATTTTATTAGAAAAACTCTAATTTCTTGGGTCAGCTCCTTAATTCACATTAATAAATATGAGAGCATATGAACTAGCCCTCTGAGGGTCCTGTTGCAGCTGTGTCTCACCCACTGTAATATATAATGTTATCAGTCATTCTCTAGGTATTCTGCAATTCTAGTAGTGATTTCTCCTTTTATTTGAAGGCTGTATGAGAGAATTATTTCATTATTATTATTACTATTAGTAATTTCCAGGAGTTAAGAATAATATTATTTATATGTAAATAATAATAAAAAACAACCATCAATGGCAGTGTACAAAGCAGAATAGTATCAGTGCTTCTGAAATCCTCTTTGTTGATTTCCCCTAACATGCACACCTTTTTCTATTCCTGGAGGGAAAACTGCTTTCTCTGAATTTTGTGTTAATCACTAAACTACTTCTATACAGAAACCCTACAAAGCAATATTTTTAACCTTGATGTTGATGGAATCAATATGAGTGTGTTCCAGTGCAATTTGCATTTTTCTCCCAGCAGTATATTTGGAATTCATCCATTTTGATACTTGTAGCTATAGGGTTTTTTTGTCTGTTTGTTTTCATTTTCACTGTTATATAGTATCCTATGGAGTGTATTTATCATAAGCTATTTATCCACCTTACTACTGATGGGCCATTTGGATTGCTTCCAATCTTTAGCTTGTACAAACAAATATGGCTAAATATATTCTTGTACGTAATTCATGATAGACATGATTGAGGATTTATCTGGGTTAGCTACTGTAGAATGGAATTGCTGGCATGAAGATACTCCTATCTTTAGATTTATAACAAACTGCCCAATTTTACCTACAGTGGTTTTGTCAATTTATATCTTTCTCTGCTATCACCCTTTCACTCTATATCCTTAATCATGTTTGACAAGGTCAGGATTAAAAGAAAAATTGTACGCAAAATGTAAATCATATTACATAATACTTTTAATATCTATTTTATGCTTTCAGCATACTTAGTTCTTTGTGATCATTTATATTTCATGAAATTTTTTTTTGTTCTTTTTTTCCTTGAAAATGCCTTTTTAAAATCGATTCATTGAAACCTATGATTTGTTCTAGATACTTATTTGTTGGTAGCTTTATACATTGCAAGTATTTTCTCTCAGTGTGTGGTTTGACTTTTTAAATTGAATCAGGTGCCTATTGAAGAACAAAAAGTCAAAAATTTAATGTATCTGAATGTAGCAGCATTATTATTTGTATAATCTCCAAGAAATTCCTCTCTACTCTACAGTCAAAAAGTATTTTCTTTAAATATAAAGGCTCCCTTTTTATATTTGAATCTGTTTTTATGAGAAATTGATTTTGTGAATAGGAAATGTTTCTAGCCTAGTCATTTCTTTTGGATAGCAAATTATTCCAATGCCATTTAGTGCTGCTGCCCTGTTGCACAGGTGTTTAAGAATTCTCCAATTTTTTTTTTTTTTTCCGCACTTGTCAATATCTATACCAAAAGGACACCTTTTAAATTTCTACCACTTAAAGTATCAGTGTGCCATTAGTGCTAGGGGGCACCCTCTGCTCCCTTTCTTCTCCTCATCCTGTTTCTTTTCTAGTGCTGGATATTGAACCCAGGACTCCACTAATGTTAGGCAAATGTTCTGCCACTGATCTGCATCAGGTCAGTTTGGTCTCTTTCATATCTTTTCTCTTGACTAAGGGGCAGAGCCACTTGTTGAATTCCATGGAAAGTTTCATTTTAAATGCCGTTGTATCTACAGAGTCATTTGGAAAGAAACTGACTTAAACAATATCATTTAAACAGTAGCTTTTTTCTCCAGTGATGTATTTATTAAACATGTTTAATGTCTTTCAGTCAAATTTCATAACTGAGGCTGTAGCTCTGCGGTACAGAGTTTACTTGGCAAGCACAAGGCCCTGAGTTCAATTCCTAGTATAAAAATTTTATTATTTCCTTCATAAGTATTACATACGTGGTATGATTCAGTCATAAAATGTTGTATTTTGTTATTATATTTATCATTATTTTAATACTTTTTTCTATTTGCAGAAGCTGATTTTTCTAAATAAACATTTCATTGAATTTCAATGTACAAAAACATGCACAAGTCATAAACGTGTACAGTTTTATGAATTTTTAAGAAGTATCAGGCGCTGTAACTAACACTCAGATGGAAAACAGAACACCTTCATAATAGGAAACGGTCATGGTGGCTACCTGATACAGACATGGCCACTGTACTGACCCCTCCTCCCATAGATTAGTTTGTCATATTTTTGTCTTGTGAATTATACAGAATGAATTCTTTCATATTTTTCTTTTTTAAAAAATATATTTAGTTCAGGGTCTATAGGGTCTCACTACACAGACTCGACTCATAGTGATCTTCCTGTTTTCAGCCTCCCAAGTGCTGGATTATAGGCGAGTACTGACAGGCCCAGTCCTAGCTGCTGTCTCAGTGTGCCCCAGAGGCAGAGCAAGCAGAGCAGGGAGGGCAGGCCAAGAATCGAGTCCTGGCTCCTGTGTCTGCCTAAGCAGGTGCTTTAATCTCCTGAGCTATCTGGCCAGCCCTTGTTCTTTTATTTCTAGCTTTTCTCTTGAATATTAAATTTTTGTAAGCTATATCCATGTTGAATGTGGTTTCAATTTGCTCATTCTCTTTGCTGTATAGATTCAAGTTATATAAAATAAATAACAATTTCACATACTAATTTTGATAAATTTTAAATCATTTCCCATTTAGGAAATATAGTCACTGTGAACGTTCTCGCATCTGATTCTTTTTGCACTTATGTGCTCATTTCTGCTAATTTTTATCTAGACCGTAGAATTGCTACGGGTACATATGTTCAACTTTTGCAGATTTTGCCATATGGTTTCAGTTTTTCAAAATGTTTGTACCAATTTAAAACTCTCTCATAGTATATAAGAATTTCAATAAGAACACAAGATCTACAGTTGAAAATCTAATGAATCCTATTATGGAAGCTTTAGTGAAATCTCATATTAATTGTAACATTTTACACACATAAATGAGCTAGTATGCTAAGAATGATTCACCTCAGCTATCATGTTTATCTTTCTACATGATTAGCTCTAACAGTTTTTGCTGGTGAAGTTTTGCTTTCTGAAAATTAAGTTATAGTTTCCTTTGTAATGCTGTCCCTATCTACATTTGGAACAAACTTCATGCTTGCTGAATAAAATTAATCAGTGACGTTTTCTATGTTGGGAGTCATGGAAGCTAGGGGATTGATGAAATGTGTGTAGGCGGGACTAGGCCTGGTGCCTAAAGCAAAGAAGCTACCTCAATCCTGAGGTAAACATTCTGTCTGGTTAAGGTCAGCTATAAGTCGCTAGGTAACCTTGTGTCACATGTTACTAACTTTGAAAAAGTATAAACAAAGGACATTTTGTTGTGGGAAAAAAAAAGAGAAAATTTATACATGTACACACACAATAGTTAGGATAGATATGCAGTTGCTTACTCTTAGTTCATTGTCAAGAAAGGTTTGTACTAATATTATTTAGACAAGATACCATGTCTGCATCTTGTCCTGTATATAGCTACTATGAAGACAACAATATGCAAAGTATTAATTATTGTAACTGTCCTACTAATGTGTTGAAACTGTTTCATTGCTATTTTATCTTTTTTTCTCATTAAAATGAATTAATTTTTTTAAAGGCAATTCAGGAAGCCACAGGGGTGGCCAGAGTGATGGAGCAGAGGATAAAGCATATTAATTATTCCATATCTAAGGTAAGCCTGAAAGTTCGGTTCAGATGTTCACAACTGACTAGCCCATCTTGGTACAGCTCATGCATTTAAAACTGCCACCTCCCTGTACATGTGCTATGTCCTGATGTCACTCTGCTGGAGAAATCTGGATGGATGGTGTAGGTGTATTCAATTTAGAATATTCTGATAATAAATTACGGTTTATCACACCACCAAAAAGAAAAAGAGTATATATAAGATTAAAATTTTGTATGAGCAAAGGTTTGGGAACATGTGCCTTAAAACTACTTAGATCTGATATCTTCGTTATAGAGAAGTTACTAAGTATTGAGTATAAGGTAAGTATTTGTAATAAGGTAAGTTTTTAAAGATGATAGGACTTTTGCCATTTTTTATTTTCTTTTCAGTCAGTTTTCTCATTTTTCTATAGTGTCATTTCAACTAACTTTTCAAACTAATTAACCTAAGGGTGATAATATTCTTTTATATCACTCATGCACTTATGATTAGCTTTTTCATGTCCATTATGGCTTGTGTCTTTCTGCTTTCATCAAATCTTGATAGGAGTCTGTTAATGACTTTTACCTTTCATATACGAACTTTAATTTTCTCAATCTTTTCTATTGACAGTTGTGCTTAATTTGTGCTTTTACTCTAATTACTTCCTTTCTATAGTCTATTTATTCTAACTTTGATATAAACTAATTAGTCCATTAACTTCCAACTTCTAAGTCATCAATAACTTAATAGTTCATTGCTTAAATTATTTTAGATGCATTTCATATACTTTGATATATGATATTTTCATGAATGTGGAGTTCTAAATATTTTTCACGTTTTGCTTTGATTTATTCTTTGGCCCTGCATAATTTAGAGAAAATTTAAATCCTTATGTGATATCACTATTATAACATCACTCCATTAATTTTGCTAACTGCTTTATGACCAATGCATTCAGTCTGTGTGACAGAGTTCATCACTGATGTATGGCTCACTTTTTTATTTTATTTATTTATTTATTTATTTATTTATTTATTTATTTATTTATTTTTGTCTTTTTTGAGACAGAGTCTCACTATGCAGTTCAGGCTGGCCTTGAGCTCACTTTTGTAGCCCAGGCTGGTCTCGAACTCGCACCCATCCTTCTGCCTCAGCCTCCCGAGTGCTGGTATTACAGGCGTGAGCCACCACGCCCGGCTTGGCTCACTTTTTAAAATTCTTGTGAGCATTTTAAGAGAATATGAAGTCCCCAGTTACTACTTAGTGATTACACTGTTCAAGTGTCCATCTGTATTGGTCAGGGTTTTACTTAGAGGAACAGAATAGATATAACATAAGGAATGGATATGAACACAAAATATACAATCTATAAGGAATTACAAGATTGGCTTACAATAGTCAGCCACAGAGCCACAGAGTCAGATGAGAAAGTATGCAGAGGGTGTCTGCACGCTCTGGACTGAAGAATTGAATCCTGAGGTCTGGACTTCACTGCAGCACTCCATGTAAATCTCTACCTGTGGGGCTGATGGGTCTGCAATGGAAGACTGAAGGGTCTGTAATGGATTCTGAAGAGTCTGCGATGGATGGCGAAAGATCCAAGGTGGAGGCTGAAGAGTTTGCGCTGCAAACCAGATGATGAAGTCCAGGTGGAATGTGAAGACTGAAGCTTCTCCGACAAAGTGAAGTCTTGACTCCTTCCTCAGCCCTTTAAAAAGTCTCTTTGTGCACAGTCATTCTGACGTGACCCCACTGTGGCCTAGGATGGAACCAGTCATACCCCAGGATGGGCCCTTATTCCCGCTCCAGGGAGAAGCCAATCATATCCTAGGCAAGCCCCAGTCATGCTCCAGGGAGGAACCAATTGTACCCCGGGCGGGGCTCCCACCAATAGGGAACCGGGCTGCTGAGTCATCTAGCCAAGTTGACACAACGTATTAACCACTACACCATCATAATAAAACCTTTTTGTGTTGGTTAAAATTTCATTTACTAAGATAGGATGCATTACCATGGACCACAGTGATATATTTGTCATTTTCTGAGGCATGCAGGTTGTCGCTCTATCCCAGGGCACCTGTTTACTTAAATAATTGCTCAGCTCCTCATGCATCCTTTGTGATGAACTTGAGGGCATGTTTGTCCTTGGAGGCCTTGAGCAGTTCCATGCTGTGCTGCTCATATGGGGCGAAGCCGCACACCTCCCAGATCATGTCCCGCATGAACTTGGTGCGTTTGGTGAGGCTTCCATGGCTGCGGCTATGCCTTGGTTTGCTCATATTCGTGCTGAGGCCCACAGCCATGAGATAGCGGACGGCCTTGATGTTCTTCACCGGTTGCTATGGCCAAAGGACCTCTAATTTAAATGTTGTTGTTCTTTTATATCTCGGGTCATTTTCCTCGCGTTTTTTAGCACTTTTTGAAACAACGTGTGACAATTTTCCTTTGATTTATTGTAGGTGTATTTATCTGACATGCTGTTATTCTCTGGAATGACACCACTTCTGCTTCTTCATACAGTGTTTGTGCTCTGATTTCACTCACTTTCCATCACTCTTTGGGTGAAATTCATTTCCCTGAACATTTCAAAGAGGATGCAATCCAAACTTAACTTGTAATTTTCCAATGCAAAATAAGTGTTGAAAATAGTGTGCAAAATAAGGCGGCTCCCTTGCTGAGCTTCTCCAGTGGTCCTCACTCTTGTATCCGGAACTTTAATTTCTTATCACTATCATCTCCATGCTGCTCCGTTTAGACTAACCCAGTATTCCCTCCCGAGAGGAAATTCATGTTGATACTTCTGAGAGTTCATAAGGCTCAGGCCCTGCAAGACTTTCTGCAGATGCCAAGTTTTCATTCGCTGTTGCAGGGTGAAAGGTCCCTCTGGCTTTACTTCTAGTCTCAATGAATTATTAGCTTTCCAGCAAGTATTCACTGAGTACTTGGGATCCGGAGGCCCACATGACACCTGATTGCTTTCCTTTCCTGCTTCCTACACAGTTTAGACACTACATAGGCGTTGTGCTTGTTTGTCAGTCATCACCTGATAGTCTTTAGTCTGCAAATCATTAGTCTTTTTGCCTAAGGCCAAATGATGTGTTTCCCTTTTGAAGTACAGAAAAATTATTTGAATGTCTCAGAGTTCATCATGCTGATTATCAGCGATTTAACCCTGAGCATAAATTATAATTCATGGGGACAGATGATCAAAACCCTACTTTCTATAGAGTTTTATTTTATTGCTTAATTTTGAGTTTGTTTTGTGTGAAATAATTTGAGAAAAAAATTTAATTTAAGTCACTAGTGTAATTTTCTAGCATACAACCTTTTTCCCTTTCCTGCAGAAAACTGACCAGAGAATGCCTCTTGTCACTGCTCATTATAATGACATTACATTATGCATTATGAATATTGTCAAATTTGATGTCATTCACTGACAATAGTTTCTATTTTCTCTTTATTTTTTTTTATTTCTAAACATTTTTCCCCTAAAATCTTCTTAGCCTCATTTTCTCTTTCTAGTGCTTTGGAAATTAATTCATGTCTTTCAAATATATTATGCCTATTTCATTTGAACTCTTATTATTAAAATTTTATTTCCCAAATAACCTAAGTATCTGAGAACATGTAAATCTAACTAATTTCCTCCCATTTAACATGTAATTTTTGCCCAGTAGTTCAGTTCTATTGTGTTATCTACACCTGCACACACCAGTTTGAACCTTATTAGTTTTTCAAATGGAGTTTTGGATTTTCTATTTTGCACACCAGATTTCTTTGATTGCCTTTTTTCTTGCATTGTAGGCCTTTCTCCAAGGATGACCAGGTTCCTTCGTCCTGACCTTGCTGACCTCTTAGATTTTCCTGTAATGAGGTGTTTTGCTTTCCAGATTACTCTTGGTTTTCATTTTTGACAATATTCTCTCCTATCCATATACTTAACCATGTATGAAAAAGTTTTTTTCTCTTTTTTTATTAATTTTAATTAGAAAGAAATAACAATGAGAAAGTTTCAAAATAGATGAGTAGGACAGCCACAATAATTCATACAATGCATATTGTTGTCTTTATAGTAGTTGTTCAGAGTACAAGATGCAGACATATTTTATCTAAGCATTGTTATTACAAATATTTCTTCACATTGAACTAAAAGAAAGCAGCTGTATGTATAGTACAATAGTCCATAACAGTAATGGCTTCTCAGCAGAACTCACAATGTCAGAAGCTGTTGACTTGAGCCTTTTATAGCTCAGCATATTAATATGACTTTATTTTTTATACCTTGTAGTTAAACTTTTCTGCTGGATGGTTAAGACCAAGTTAAAGCAAGATCTATATAATAAGAAGTGTAACTTCTGTATCTGACAAGGTCAGTCGAATCTCCTCAGGATTCTCTCTCGCTTTCTCTCTAACACACATACACACACACACACACACACACACACACACACACACACACACACACACCCTCCTGACTTCTGTCACATCAACTGGGCCTGATTTATATCAGTCCTTCCATGATTAAAAAAAAAAATCTCTCTATTTTTCAAATTTTGTTGAAATTTGTTTGTTGCTCCAAAACGTGTTATAACAGGTTGAGGTACCTTTGAATTCATTTTGTTAGGACTAAGTAGGCTTCTTGAGATCGAAGACTATTGTCTTTCACCGGTCCAGGAAAGGCCTTAACCATATCTCTTTCCATACTGCTCCTGCCTTTATCCTATGTAGAGAGCATGTATGTGGTATCCTCACGCTTTTCTCATGTGCCTCTGTTTCTGCGTGATTTTCCTTTTTCCTTTCATACCTTCCCAAGTACATCTACACTAATATCTTAAGTTCTATCTTATGTGTCATTAATCCTCTGCTAGTGTGGATCTCATTTCCTTCATACAAGGTCTGATAAGCTTGTAATGTCCCATCTAAGTTGCATGTGATCCTTTTAAAATTATGTCTCATTTATATTTAATACTTTCTATGCCATCTTTACTTCCATAAATGCTTTAAGTATTTCCCCTATCTGTGGCTCACTGAGGGTGTATAGTTCCAGGTGTGTGTTTTCTGGAGGGTTCTTTGTTCTCTTTACTGGTCTTTACTAGGAGATGGCCCTGGGCGAGTTCCTTACTATTCTTAACTTTCTTCCCACTTTTCCCTTAGGCTGTTCCCTTATTACACAAGCATAATCATTCACTTAAAAACACACTTACCATTTGCTGTCATTTCTTCAGTAGATAATTACATGACTTTTTTAGAATGCCTATCTTACAATATTTATCATAGTAGAAGTAAATTGGTTAAGTTCACCTTTCTACTTTTCAAATAGTTGTGGCTTTTTTTGAACAGAAAAGCTACAACAAAAAGCAGTAGCCAAAAATTGTTGCTGGCTGACGTTTATCTTATAGTAATTCGGCTAAAAATGTTAATGAGGATTACCCTCTTGGAAATATTGTATTGGTTACTTGTCACTCTTTTCTGTTTACATGTGGACTGAAAATTGATCGGTTATAGATTTTTAGGTGAAACATTATTTATCTGGCATAAAGACATTTTTTTGTCTTTTAGCAGTCAATATTTCAATGCTAAGTGTTTCTGTTTGTTTCTTTGTATAGGATGTTGATATGTGTTCTTGTACCATCAGTGATTGTTTAGATTTTAAAACTATGCATGCATGCATGTATATACCTAGATGCATGCACGCACGCACACACACACACACACACAGAGCCAACCACAGAACGTTTACTGATTTTAAGAAAAGAAAATCTGTATAGATATTTTAATACCAAATTTACTGAGACATCATGGGATTCATCTAAGTTACCTTTGACCTCTACAATTATAAGAGGTACTCCAAGTGGTGTTCACTAGTTTCTAGATATCTCTTATTTCTGTTTTCCTGAACTGTGGACACATTTTTTTGGTAAACTCTATGTATTTGAATATTCTAGGTAATAATCTCCTAGACTTTAGTTTGATCTTTCATTCTATAGGTTTAAATCCCTTCTAATTTATATAGCATTTTTCTTTATCAGTAGGTTTTTTTTTATTATTACATTATATATTTCATTAGCTGTTATTGGGTTGTTGAGAGTTCTTATATCTTCTTGATTCAGTTTTGGTAACTTACACCTTTCTAGAAATCTGTCCATTTCTTTTGTATCTGCAATTCTGTAAGAGTAAAGATTCGCAAAGTGCTTATCAATGACCTTGTGAATCTCCACTGGGTCTGTGGTAATTTCACTCTTTTCTGATAACCTCCCATTATTATGGCCTATCGGACTATATATACAACTACTTTTTCTTAGTTCAATAAGAAAGATTTGTACCAATAGTGTTCAGAAAAGTCATCATGTCTGCATCTTGTACTCTGAACAACTATTATGAAGAAAACAATATGCCATGTATTAATTATTGTAACTGTGCTGCTAACTTGTTTTGAAACTGTCATTGTTATTTCTCATTCAAGTTAATAAAATTTAAGCCGGGCATGGTGGTGCACGCCTGTAATCCCAGCACTTGGGAGGCTGAGGCAGGAGGATCAGTGTGAGTTCGAGACCAGCCTGGGCTACAAAAGTGAGCTCAAGGCCAGCCTGAATGGCATACGGAGACCCTGTCTCAAAAAGGCAAATAAATAAATAAATAAATAAATAAATAAATAAATAAATAAATAAATAAAATAAAATTTAAAAGAATAATTTATATAGCATTGTTGTTTTAGATCTTTGATAATATTTTGCTCTGTCTTTTTCTTTGAGGTCATCCACTGTGTAAATGTTAAGATTTCCTTTGTCTTTCATCTTAGTCATTTTCTCTGCTGTCTTCCATGCCTGTCCATTTCCTTTGCCCCACCATTATTCATGTCTTTAGGCTTTCAGAAGGGCTCATTCTCTTTGTAATACTCCCAGTCCAGCCCCTTTATTTATGGTGATAGTTTCATTCTGCCACCCTGAGTCATTCCTGATAATAAGCAAGGTTTTCGTACTTTATTTACTACTTTATCTTCACCTGTACTGTATTTTTTTAGAAGGGGGTGACTGCTTAATTTATTTTAAAATTCATGGCAGTAATGTGTTTTCAAATTTCATTTTATCCACAGCAACACTTTCTAACAAGCTCTTCCCTTATACTTGCCTTTCTCTAATTTTATTGTATTAACTTTCTAGAGAACCAATATCATTCCATTTTAAAGTATTATTACCTATCTTTGATTTCTACTTTCTTCTTTTTTCTTTTTTTTAAATTTAGTTCAGAGGACTCACCGAGATTTTTCTCTCTCAAAGTGAGCTCCGACCCACCGAAGAATATTACTTTTATTGAATACTAAAGGACAGCCTATGTCTGAGTACTTGTTAGTTATAATCTTCTATCTAGAATCTACAAAGAACTAAAAACCATTAGGGTCCCAAAATTCAAAGACCCAATCCAGAAATGGGCATCTGAGATGAACATTCACTTCTCAGAGAAAGAAATACAGCAAGCCTACAAATACATGAAGAAATGCTCCCCATCGCTAGCTATTCGTGAAATGCAAATCAAAACAACACTTAGATACCACCT